>CM034308.1:39206018-39436138 GCA_019925795.1 Dendrobium chrysotoxum
TCTATTCCCATTATTTAAAATAAATAATATAAAATCATGAGCTATTACCCTCCAAATCTCAACTATCAATATGCATACCTTCAGTCACTAAATCAATCTAAAAACATGGTGAACTTCAGCTGAAAGAAAACATACTACACAATGCTAAGGGTGTAAGTGAGCCGAGCCAGCTCGAACTCGACTTGATAACGAGCTTGCAAGCCGAGCTTATTGAGCCACAAGCTCGAGCTCGAGCTCAAACTAGAGCTCGTCTGTTAAACGAACTCGATTTCAAGTTTGACGAGCCTCGACTCGGAGCTCACGAGCCAGCTCGAATTACTGTTGGATTTTTTAAAATTATTAATATTTTTATTACATTTAAAAGTTTAAAAAAAGTAAGGACTGCAGCTGCACAGCTAAAAAAAAAAAAGCTTCAAAAATTATAGCTAATAAATGCTGCAGCTTTAATTATTACTAAAATTTTCTCCAAAAAAAAAGTTATTACTAAAGCAGCCGCATCTTCAAAAAAAAATATATAAAATATGAAGCATATATTCCCAAAGCTGCAAACATTAATTATCCAAAGACGAAAAAGCTACAGGTCTTTTCAGTACAGGAAAAAATGCAATAGCAAGCTTCTTCCCGTCGATGAAAAAATGCAGGTCGTCTTCTTCTTCTCCAGCTGTGATGGCATCAGCGGTTGACCGATTTTTTTAAGGCAAGCTAGTGAGCTGGCTCGCAAGATTGTCTTTAATGTACGAGCGAGCTCGAGCCCACCTTTTGAGCTCGAGCTCAAGTTCGAGCTCCCGATTTGGCAGGCGAGCCGAACTCGAGTTAGGCATGAGCCGAGCTCGGCTCGACTCGTTCACACCCCTAAACAATGCTACACAAAAAGAAGGTTGTCAGGTAGGTTCAACAAACTACTTTATCAGTTAACCTAAAGAACTTATTAAATGTTATTGGTCCTGAGTAGATTTCTGAAAATGTCCTGACATCTAATAAAAGCAATTTTGTGGTGTAATTGTGCTCTCTAGAAGGCAAAATAAAGTAGAGCGGATCTTCAAAATTAATCCAAAATGCATCAAAAAGTGACCTGATGAACGTATCTAGCTTCATATGATGGATATCCCAGAATCAAAACTTTCACAAGCATTCGTGGTCAGCAAAATGGATGATTGATCACTGTGTTGATGGTAAGAAATATGGAGAGTAGTTTTTTTGTTGGGCACAATTGCATGGTAACAAACATGATATTCTCCAAAAATAGCCAACCTAAAAAGCTACATCAAAACGCATATATGCATGCCTGCTTTAGACCCGTATGAAACAGAGTGAGAAAGCTCGCTGATGATGGTTAAAAATGGTATAAGGTGTAAATTATAATTATGGGAAAATACCTTTTTTATTCTTTGCCTTTGTATACTCCTTGGCCTTCTCAACTTCTGTAGCGGCCTTCTTCATGAGAACTTTTTCCTTTTTCTCCAGCATCTCAAGGGTCTACAGCATATTTGGAAGTCATAGTTAATGTGTAATTAATGCCACCAAATAATTACAATTCAAGAACCCTAATACAAAGTGACATCTAAAAGTAGATATTAACATTATAGGCTAATGCTTCGCAGATCATTATTAATATCAAAAAATCAGTATGATGTCTGTCCAAGTTGCTGAAGCAGGTTTCATTAATGAAACAGAAAATTTTATTTAAAATATTAGCAGACTTATGCAAGGTTATAATAGTTTTCTGATCGAAAATTTTCAAAGGAAGTCAAATGGGTTGTAAGTTGAAGTTACATGTCTGAAATTGTAACCCCAGTAAACCTCAGCTACTCTTCTTATAGTTTGGCCTTTCACCATTAGCACTAATAATAGGACCAAGTTGGAAAGTTAATGTGGGAAAATTAAAATATTATAATAATAAAGGAGCCACCAGAGTGCAATGTTTCCATTTTTATTGTATTAAAAAGCTTTGCTTCCGTAAATGATAAAGATAGAATAAAAAACCTTAGAACATTGGAAATCTCAAGAACTTCAACTCATATAAATCAAATACATAGCTCTGAAATTTTTAAAAAAACTTCAAATTCAGACAATTGCTCCAAGGACTCAACCGCTCAATTTGAAGCTAGTAGATATCCACGATGCTAACCACCAAAACATGTAATTACATAAGCAACAACATCATCATCAAGCCTTTATCCCGCTACATGGGGTCAGCTACATGAATCTTTTTTCTCCATTGTGTCCTATTAAGAGTCATTTAAATCTAATAAAGAAATGTCATTTCTAATATTTTCTAACCAAGTCTTTTTAGGTCTATCACTATTATACAGTGGGATGATTTTGTGAATGATGGAAGGAGAGGCAGAAAGATGATAGCAAGCACGGAATAGAGAGCAATTTGGACAGATGCCTATCACAATTATACAGTGGGATGATTTTGTGAAGTTATTCAGCGATTGGTTCATTCCTCCTTCAGCCAAATTAGATTTGCAAGACAAATTCTTCAATCTGACTCAGGGTTCTAAGATGGTTATGTAATATGAAGCTGAGTTTACTTCTTTGTCCCGTTATGCACATCATTATGTCAGCACTCAAGAGAAAAAATGCCACCAATTTTTTAAAGGTCTCCTTTATATGGCTTCCTTGTCCTGAATTTTTATTTGGATGTAGTTATCATCAAAAACTCCCCTCCCTATTCCTCTGACTTCACTAAGGCCTTCGACAACTACTGCTATGTTTTGGGCCCAAAATATTTGTCTTTGACATCTTAACTTCAAGCTTGTGGGATATATTTGAGCTCGTTCTCTACACCATCTTAGATCTTGATTGCGGTTATTCGATTGATCAGTGAGTTTTTGTCATTATCATGCATATCTTTAGTAAAATATTAACAAGGGGTCATATGGAAGTCAAGGGGATTCCCCGTCCTGGTTCAATTTCAACTAAAGTGCTTAGAAAGTGACTTGAGTATCAATGGTACTCCTCAAAGGCTAAAAGCTTAGGATGGAATGATAATGCCATTGTTTTGAGTTTATTGTATGCAAGCTCCCCTTGCTTTTGAATAAAATAAGCTCGGGTATCATTTCCATAATTCTATGAGCTAACTATGCCGAAATACTCCAATCATATAAGATAAGTGCAAATTCTACGGTATATATAAATACAAATTACAAGCCAAGTCAATTATTTCGACAAAACATCTGCAACCTATTACCGCAACTAGAATATAACCTACATCGATGGAGAAAAAACAAAAACAAATTTTCTCGAATCAAATCAAAAACTGGCATAAAAAATATAAAGAAAAAGTAAATGAACAAAATTAACATCCATTAAAATATCAAACAAAATGAATACCTCATTCAACTTCTCTATAGTAGCCAGGGCATTCGTCTGCTCCTTAGGTTTCCCGAAAAGCCTGTTCAACATGCTGACTACCTTCTAATAACTCCGCCGAGGAAGGTAGCTCCCGAATTCACAATCGCCGCTGAACCCTAGATGAAAGTCGTGTTGTAAGTCGAAGAAGCAAAAGTCCGCCGATAAACTCATACGCGGCTGATTATCATATTTATAGTTTTAAAATATTACGTAATCATCTTATATGATAAGAGAAAAAAAAAAAAATAAATTTATTTTTTAAGTTATATGCACTAAAATATTATCAAATAAGAATTATAATTAATTGAAATTTTTTAATATTATATTTATTTGACTCGATGTTATTATATATAATGTTGATCTTATTTTAATGATATTTTGTACGTGGTTAGTAATAGATATAATCAAACATGAATATTGATGTAGCATTTTAATTAGAAATTGCCAAAATTAAATTTAAAATCATCCAAATTTTGAATTAAGCAAATTTATCGTTGAACTAAATATCTTAATTAGATGGACCCGACACTACTGAGCATTTCAATTTGAGTCCAAATCAAACATCGAAGTTGAGAACTGCATGGCAATTTTTTATGGACTAAACAATCTTCAAATATTAAATGCTTATAGTTAAAATAAGCATCTCAATAAAAAGAATCCAATGAGTCAGATCAATTAATTGTCAAGACATTAAGACACATAAATGCTCAAAGAATAGTTTAAGAATAAAATAATCAAATGAGATATCGAATAAAGTATTTTAAGATTTTGGCTAAGATTATCAAGGTGTCACCCCAACACTTATAGATAGACTCTCGTTCTCTAAATAAAGGGGAGTTTGAGCCAAGTTTGGAGAGAGACTAAGGTTTGAAAGCTATATAGTAGTTTGATGCTCAACACAAAAGATCACTGGCACCAATCATTGTTACCCAACAACTATTCATTGACCATAGTTATAACCACCATCACCCAGCTATTTTACCTCATACATTGTCACCTAATTATCATTTCTTGCCCGTTGTCATTCAAGTGTCGTCGCCTGTCAACCATTACTCGACCACCATCATCTAAATATTTTAGTTCAACCATCGTCGCATAACGCCAGTGCTCGACTAACATCATTTAACTATCACCAACTATGGGGAAGAGATGACTTTTGGAACCTTAATTGTGTAATTGTTCATTAAAGAGAAGCATAATATTAAGTGTTCAGTGTTGCAGAGATGAGGATGCTCAGATGAATGAGTGGCTTTACTCTTAGAGACAAGATATGAAATGAGCATATACGTGAAAAGGTTGGAGTAGCTCTAGTGGAAGATATGATTAGAGAGAGTCGCCTTAGATGGTTTGGACACATAAAACGGCGGCATTATGATGACTCGGTTAGGAAAGTATATGTATTAGATTCGACTTATCATAAGAAAGGTTGAGGCAGACCTAAAAAGACTTGTTTATAAAATATTAGCAATGATCTTTCTTTATTAGTTTTAAATGAACATTCCACTCTTAACACAAGGTAATGGAGAAAAAGGATTCATATAGCCGACCTCACGTAGTGGGATAAAGGCTTGTTGTTGTTGTTATTGAATTTTCTATATAAAAATTTTAATGTCTCTTCTAAGAAATTCCTTTACATGTGTATGCGCAAGTTTTTCATATAAGGCTAAGATAATAAACTTTCGCACTACTACCATGAATATTCTTGCATGAAATAGCGTGAAAACATTCTTGCATTCTATAAATACTTCTTCAATAGTTGACAGGACTAGCACCCACTATAATGGAGCCTCCCACTCTAATATACATTAATTTGAGAACTAATCCATCCAACAGGGATAATATAATTTAACAAAAGAAAGCCACAAATCCTAACTGTGATGAATCATATGTGCTGAATGAAAGAGTATCAAGCTCGAATCCATCTACTCTTGGAAGAGGCTTACCAAGAGAGAGGACATCACAACACGATGAAGCATGCCTACCATCAAATAAATTATAAACCAATGATGATCAATTTGATGACACCCATGCAGAGCACCGTCGCCATAATGTTGAAGTGCCTCCTCCATCATAAACTCACCAATATCTTGTCGACAGTATCAATTCAACCAATCTCATGCGGCCCCACTAACTTATGGCCATATTATAATTTTAGCGAACTTAACCTAATCATGCTTTATTTACTCTCTCTCTCTCTCTCTCTCTCTCTCTCTCATATGTTATTCAAGAAGAATTCTCCATAAGGGATCGGAATCACCGCACTACTCACCATAATTTTTAAGAACTCTCGTTTCTTATTAATACAATTCTCTAGCATCCCATTTAGAAAATGTTCAAACAATGATTATTTAATCCTTATGAGCACATTGATCATTATAATAATATTATAAATATTTAAAATTTTAATATGCTCCATTGACAGGTCTTTCATGCCTCTCTTAAGGGTTAGGCTCGTGTTTGGATCAAATATATCTTTGATGAGATTCTCTACACTTTTATTGACTTTGCTAGGCTTCTTATTGACTAGTTTATCATAAATAGAAAGATTATCTAAGACTAGTCTCACATTTTTGGGATTCACTAAGATGAGAGAATAATCTTAAGGAGTAGTTTTATATGTTCTCATTAAAGGCTTGTTAGATTCTATCAGTATTTTTGGAGTGTGAAAACTCTTGAATCTTTTTTTAAATTTTTTTTGATCTAGAGCAATTAATAATTATTTCAGGAGTCATCATAAATCAAAACTATAAACCGTATTCACTGTAGCATAGATATTATAATGCTTTAGTTTAAATTTTTTTTTCCATAATTTTTGAGCTTAGGTGAAATTCTTTAAGAATCGGCACTTGTCGATGCAAGCGGAAAATTTGAGATTGTTAGATGTCCGTTTTACAAATCGATTTCACTAGAATTTTTTAAACATGCTTACCTAATTTATAAATATTTATCTGTAATTTTGTGTTCATGGATTTGAATATATAAAAAGATTTAGGATTAAAATTGAATAATTAATATACTCATATTTATATCTTTTGAATATTTTATTATAAAAAGATAATTTAGAACCATAATACCTTTTATATAAATGCCATTTCGTTTGCCCAAAGCAGAAAACCAAGATATAGAGCAGGAGAAGGAAATTAGGGAAAAAAAAATAGGAGAGAGAGAAATTGATTTTAGAGGTCTTTGAGTCACTTTTGTCTGTCGGTCTAATTGAAAAACTTGTTTATCTCAAGATAATCATACAATACCTATAGCGATTTTAAAAAATACACAATTTTTTTCAATTTTTTTAATTAAATTTTATTTTCGTTAACGAAAAATGCGGATAACTTTGTACTGGTAAAACGTTTACTGCGTAACTTTTTATATGTTATATAGATTAAGATTATACACATTTTGATATATTTTTAAAATTTTTCAAATTTGTTAGATTTTTATTAAATGATTTTTTTTCAGACTCTTAAAAACTGTGCTGTAGTACAATAAAAGTCTTAAAACATTGTTTTACACAATCCCTGTTATTTTGGTGATTTATTGGAAATATGCATTTTTGTTTAGTGGCTTTTTTTTTCGTGCCGTTATATAAGATCGTACGATTCTAACACATGCTCAATTATATTTTAACTGTTTTAATATGATGACATATGTGCATATGTTATTAAATTATATTTATTGGGATATATAAGGGTTAGAATCCTTTGAGAATCTATTTGTGTCATGAATATTCTGATGTCTATAAGGTATGTTTAGATAGCTGTAAGTCATGTTCCGGTGCCTATGGGCATATTATGGTATTATAAGCATGACCGCCTTTAGGCGACGATCACTTGCATGAGATTATTGCATATCCTGTTGGTTAGTCCATCTTCCTATATATTGCACCGTCGTGTTGATGGAAGGTCAAGATGCACATTTTTACCTCAATGCGTCGTTGACTTTAGGATTAATTTTTTTGGATCTCATATTGCTCATTATTATGTTTTAAAATATGTGTGATTGTGTCGATATCAATTTGGTGTGTAAATTTCATGCATTTGAATCTTAATTGAGCGCATTCATCTGTCACATAATTATTTTTTATCGGGACCTCGTTCTGTGAAATGGATCGAATCGTCGCATTTTGGCTTGTCGAGATGGGTCAAATGAGCCCATTCGTGAATACATATATATAAAATTTAAAATTAAATAAATATAATTAATGAAATATAATTAAAATTTTAATATTTAATTTAAATACTAATTAGATGATAAATTTAGATTGTTTTAATATTCAATCGGGCGATTATTTTTCTCACATTATTTATTAATACTGTAAAGAAAAAATAATATTACTATTAATACTGTAAAGAAAAATAAAAGTGACCAAAATAAGAAATGCTGATCGGAGCGGAAAAAGAGGCTCTTCTATCTAATTGTATAATTTCTCTCGTCTCTGATGTTTTCCCAGAACCTTTGGTCTGCCTAGGGTTTGCTTTTCCTTGTCGCCATTTCTTTGTTGCTGCGTCGTTGTGCGTCCGAACTCAGCACGTAATAATTTCTCCTTTTTGATAGAGTCCGACGATGTCGGCTCGCAAGTCTGTAAGAGAGGCAATTATATTTCTCTTTTCGGTAAGCTTCTTCTCCTAAATACCGTAAATTCGCCGATCTATCGGATTTTGTTTGAGGAAAAACGGAGAATGAACGAGTTCTAAGTCTGTAGGATTCAGAGTTGTCATTTATGCTGTTTGGTACGATTATAGGCTAAATCCTGCTCAAATCCTGCATCCATACAGCCCCTTAACCTAGCGTCCCAAACCCTCGCCTTTCTGCCCGAAATCCAAATTCTAGAAACCCTAGACGACGTAAAACGCAGAAAGTTGCGAAAGCTCGCTGAACAAGCATCGAGAGGACCAGGGACGCGTGAAATCCGTCCAATGCCCGGATTTACTTAATAGGGGATTTATAAATTTTTTAGGGCTTGGTGGTGCTTGAGCAGGATGATGTCGATAGGGGAAGCTCTCATGGTAATGCCAGAAACTATAGGGTTGCAATTGTTAAATGCTGGTTGACAGCGATATGACAGCAATTTTGCTATTTTTTTTTTGCATCCTTCTCATGATGATAATGGCTAAATGCTAATCATGATGATCACTCAAGGCACTCCTCATAGAATTTCTCAAAGCAAAATTAAGGACCCTTGCTAAAAAAATTTTGTGCTCCTTTCCGTTGTCATGCTTCTCATTATAAAGGTGCTATGCCCGGAAAGAATTTCTTTTTACCATAATATTTGAAATTGGGTTTGTATGACATGA
Source organism: Dendrobium chrysotoxum (assembly GCA_019925795.1). Taxonomy (NCBI): domain Eukaryota; kingdom Viridiplantae; phylum Streptophyta; class Magnoliopsida; order Asparagales; family Orchidaceae; genus Dendrobium; species Dendrobium chrysotoxum. Next base: position 39,214,673 of record CM034308.1, read on the forward strand.
TGAGGTCATCCATCATCATCTCTTTTATGAAATCTCCTTTAGAATTTTATGTCCAGATGTTGAAGTTTTGTGGCTCTGAGGAGTGATGCCGCTTGTGGAGACGTAATATCTCATAATCTCTTGTTATGAAAAAGAAAAAAAAAAGAAACTACATTATAGGAAAAAAATATTTCTAATTTTCAAAAGGAAATCCTATTATTAGCTTTATCTCTACCATGAAATACAGTTGGGAGGGCTTAATCATATAACCATTATCAAGATCAATGACATGTCATAACAGGCAGTAGTGAGCTGTTGATGTGTCCTTTCTAGTAAGAATTTGTGAGGGGGATGATAATGATCAGAATTTAGCCATCAGTTGCATATGGTTGCTAAGGAATATCTCTATGTTTCCTAAGGTAATGTTGTAACATGTTTGGATGGTCTGAAGCTTCTCAGGCAACCACATATGCCATTACCCTACGGATTAATGTATGGATGTTCATAGAAAGCTACTACACTTGCCGTGTTTTATGACTTTCAATATAATTAAATCCCACATCTTCTTCTTATTTATTCCTCATTCTTCTTTCTTTTTTGGAATGTAGTTTTTTGGGTTCTTGGTGCTACACAATTTGCATTGTAGCAGGCAAAGATTCTCTACTTGTCTTTATAAAATAATAAGAAAGTTGTCCCAAACAAAGCCTTAGTCTTTCTTTAACGAGATAGTAGGCATTATGATTGGGGACATAATTCGTCGGCTGGCAAATTTTTATTTATTTTTTTCATATTAAGGCGTTTCTCTAATCTTATTGGCCACTGGAGCTACTCCAACTTGTTCACATATAAACTTCTTTCGTATTCCGCCTCTTAAGGGGTTGTTTGGCAACATGATTTATGCAGGATTTATGCTAAATCCTTCCAAACGGGATTTTAGCGCCCCGTAAATCTCATGGCAGAATAAATCATCCGTTTCCCTCTTTTTGCGTAAATCTTGGATTTATTAAATTCTGCAGTTCGGCGGATTTATGAGATTTGGCCGGAGAAGCGCGTGAAAGGGAGAAAGGTACCTTCACAGCGATTGAGCTTCCATCGTTGCTTCCAATCAAAATGTTGTAACTTGCAATAATGTCGTCGAAGGAGCGAAATCGAACTTCAACGAAGCCGAACATGAGAAAGAGAAGATAAAAAGCAAAACCTAGACGCCTCTAAGCTATTACTGGTTAACTTAATATAATTTAAATATTAATAATTAAGTAAATTAATTAATTAATTAATAGTATAATTAGTGCATAAACTAATTATCTAATTTAACTTATTTAAATCGTTAGTAATAAATTAGTGCATAAACTAATATGGCGGAGGGCTAAAAAGGCAGATCACAGGTTTATGTTTCTATGGTTAATATTTGACATGCTTTTGGCATAATTCATGTCTACCCATCATAATCATAATGGTGAGGCTTTGGGTGATGAGACATGTTCTGACTATTGGCATTGTTATTGATTTGTCTCTGGACGGAGCTTCGTTGATCAACTCTTCTTATTCTCAATCTATCAAAAGATGAGGTGTCAAGGATGGCTTGAAAGGCCTTTAAAATGATGCAGCTATTTTATCTTATATTTAGCTCTTGTATCCGAGAGAACGGGAGGGAATAGTTAAAACAAAATAATTATTTCCCATGGCTGAGTTTTCCTGATCCTCAATTTTACTGTTTTTTTCATTGAGGACATCTAAAAATTTTAAAAAACTTAAATTGTTATTTAAGTATTAACAGTTCAATGTTTTTAGTTGTTAAGATGGAGAATTATCTGATAGTTAAATAGTTAAGTAAATCTTATATAGAAATTAAGTGCCATTTATTTACTTAAGTGCCAATTATCTGGCTACTTACACGTTTCAATTACGTGCTGATGGTATCAATTCTGCATAGTTTGTTATATGCTTTGCTTCTGCTTGTCAAATGAAGTAGCATTTGCATCTGCATTCATACAAATAATTCTTTACAAGGATCATTTGGTTGCTTGAAGTTGGAAAATGTGCTTCCACTAAAGTAACACTGATGAAATGGTTTTAATTTCAAGCATAAAATAAGTGAAAATAGCATTTTCATTTCTATGATCATCTTCTTCATGATATCTTTGATAATGTGTGGTAGCGTTTGTCATGACCATAGTTGTTGAAATTGTGTTAAAATCCATGGTAAGGTGATCCATCATTCTCTACATAAAGGATTTGGTATTATTTTTTTAGGTTTTGGTGGTGTTTGAGGAGGATGATGTTGACAGGGGAAGCTCTCATGGTAACGCCCAAAACTTTAGGCTGCAAATTGTTAATGTGCTGGTTGACAGTGATATGGCAAGAGTTGCATGCAGCTGAAAAATTTCTCTAAGCATTTGTCTTAACTAATTATTGTTGGCATTTCTAAGAATTTTCTGAGCACACTTCTCCGCAAGCTCATGATGACGATGGCTAAATGCTAATGATGATGATTACAATGCTCTTTCAAAAGAACTTTTGTGCTGTATTGCTTCCCAATATAAAGGTGCTATGTGTGGAAAAAAATTATCGTTACCATAATAGTTGAATAAGGTTTATATGAGAACATGATCAGGGGATCCATAAACCCCTTTTATATGGAATTTCCTGTTGAATTTTTGTTCACATGATCAAGTATGGTGGCTCTTTGTGTAGAGATGATGCTTGAAGAGGTGTAATATTGTAATAAATCATTATTGAAATGGAGAAAATGACACTGCATTATAATGGAATACTTATATCATTTACTGATTTATTATTTATCTCCACCATGAAATCTATTAAGGAGGGTATAATCATTTGGTAATTATTCGGATTAGTGCCATACACTTAAGATGCAAAGTAATAATTTGTGAGGGCAATGATGATGATGATTTATAATTTAGCCATCGGTTGCCTATGGTTTCTATGGAATATCTATATTTTCTATGGTAAAGATGTGGCATGTTTGGATGGTCTGAGCTTCTCTTGCTTCTAGGCAACCATACCTGCCATTAACATGGGGATTCATTTACAACCATTACTAAAAGGCTGCTACACTTGTATTATTTCATGAATTTCGCTATCTTCTCAGCCCTTGTCTTCTTAATGTTCCTTTAGTTTTCTATCAGTTTTGGAATTTTGTTGTTTTTGGTTTTGGGTGCTACAGAATGTGTAATCTAGTGCACTAAGATTCTCCGCTTGTCTTTTTGTTATATATATATATATATATATATTGGATTGATAGTCGTCTAAGCAACGTGCCTTTTGAATGTTGCACCAAACCCTATTGTCTTAATGTCTATTTTTTTTTTATTTTTTATTTTTCCTTTTGTTTGTTTTATTGTCTATGGGCTCTGAAATTTGAGCTTTAGGGTCACTGCCTCTCCCCATTATATTTGGGGAGTTTAATGGATTAAGTTCTGAGGTAAATTTTCGGAAGACAATACCCTGAGATTTCACCCTTTTAGCAAGGACTTTAAGATCTGAGTTCTAATTTTTTATAGGCGCAAGCCCCTATAGTTAACTATTCTTGCTGGTAATGAGATGATACTTTCGATTAATGCTAGTCGTTGTATAGATACATAGTATCTAGCATATAGTTGCAGTAATTTCAGATGGAACATTTAATATTTAAATTTAGAAATTTGTCATCTTGGACTTAAAGCGTATTTGAATCAAGAACAGCTTGAAGTCCTTAGAAAATTGATGCTATCTTTTTTTTTTAATTTATAGCTTTAACTAAGCTGATCGGAAAGCGTCTTTTTCTTTGGTATGTTTTTTATTTTACTTATTTCATCCTATCAATTTGTCATCCCTGCTATAAAACTCAATTAAGAATTCCTTTTCATTGACAACCGTCAAGACTAATGCCATTCACTTTATGCTGGAGTGTGCTGTTTGTTTTCCATTGGTATTGATGCCTTAGAATCATTAAGGGTGATGATGATGATTTAGAGGTTATCCATAACCATATCATTAAGTTGTATTACATAGTCTTGTACAGTGTCCGTTATTCTTCAGTGGACAAAGACTATTTTTTTCTTTAGTATTTCAATTTTTATTTCATTTTCATTTCCTCTTTTTTAATTCATTCAAACCAAACAAATACTGCTGTACCGTTGTTGCTACACAATGTGCAGTGCAATAGCTACGTTTCTTTGCCCGTTGGAACTTCACAATCAAAATTAACTTCACAATCCAAATTATAAAATGTAGCGTCATTTCAAAAATATCCTTTGTGTCTTTATAAGAATGAATGATAAGTGCTTATTTTGTTTAAGAAGTGTAGAAGTGGTTATTTTTTTCCAGTTAAGTAATTCCTATAATTTTTTAAGAATAAGATATCTTTTCCTTAATTATCTTTATATTGATTTTCCTCTTTCGATTGATCGATATTGAAAGGGTATTTAAACTAAATAAAATTTTGTGTTAGGAACTTAAAATGAATGAATAAATGTTTAAAGTTTAGTTATTTGAAGAAGTTAATACAACAACAGTAACATCAAGCCTTTATCCCACTACGTGGGGTCGGCTACATGAATCCCTTTTCTCCATTGTGTCCTGTTAAAAGTCAAATTGTCCTTTAAATCTAATAAAGAAAGATCATTTCTAATATTTTCTAACCAAGTCTTTTTAGGTCTACCTCTACCTTTTTTAACATAAGTCAAATCTAATACCTCTACTTTCCTAACTGGGTCATCTGAAGGCTGCCGTTTTATGTGACCAAACCACCTAAGGCGACTCTCTCTAATCTTATCTTCCACTGTAGCTACTCCAACCTTTTCACGTATATGCTCATTTCGTATCCTATCTCTAAGGGTAAAGCCACTCATCCACCTAAGCATCCTCATCTCTGCAACACTTAACTTAGTATTATGCCGTAATGTATCTGCATGATGGGGAAATGGGCTTTCCCTCTAGAAAATAGACTTATCTTTACCTAGGTTTGCAAAACAAATAATGAATTTTTAAATGGACTCTTGTATTAAAGTTTCCAATTTTAGATAAAGCTCATGGGCCGGCATCTGTTGGTCATTTTCATGCGGTACTGTGCAATATGACAGAAGACTTGCACATTGCAATTACGTCCTGATGGTATCAACTCTGCATAGTCTGTTATATGCTTTGCATCTGCATGTCAAATGAAGTAGCATTTGCATCTGCCTTTATACAAAGAATTGTTTACAAGAATCATTTCGTTGCTTGAAGTTGGAAAATATGCTTCTGCCAAAGTAACAATGATGAAATTGTTTTAATTTCTAGCATAAATAAGTGAAAATAACATTATCATTTCTATCAGCATCTTCTTCATGATTTCTTTAATAATGCGTGGTAGCGTTTCTCATGACCATAGTTTTTGAAATTGGGTTAAAACCCATGGTACGGTGATCCGTAATTCTCTACATAAAGGATTTGTTATTATTTTTTTATGTTTTGGTGGTGTTTGAAGAGGATGATATTGACAGGGGAAGCTCTCATGGTAACGCCCAAAACTTTAGGCTGCAAATTGTTAGGGGTTGTTTGATATGGGATTTACCGCGGTATTTAAGTTGGATTTATGCTAAATCCAGCCAAATGGTTTTTGTGTGTGCGTTAAATCCTGGCGATGGATAAATCCCTGATTTAAGGATTTACGGCTTAAATCCCGGATTTACTAAATCCCTTGGTTCGGCGGATTTATGGGATTTGGCCGAAGAAGAGCGCAAAAGGGAGAAAGTTACCTTCACAGCCAGCGTGCACCCGTTCCTGCTTCCGATTAAAATGTCGTAACTTATATATGAACATGATCAGGTGATCCATCAACCCTTTTTATATGGAATTACCTTTTGAATTTTTGTCCATATGATCAGTATGGTGGCTCTTTGTGTAGAGATGATGCTTGAAGAGGTGTAATATTGTAATATATCATTATTAAAAGGTAGAAAATAACACTGAATTATAAGGGAAAACATTTATTATTTACTGATTTATTATTTATCTACACCACGAAATCTATTTAGGGTATAATCATTTGACAATTATTAAGATTCATGCCATACACATAAGATGCAAATTAAATATTTGTGAGGGAGATGATGATGATGATTTAGAATTTAGCCATCGTTTCTATGGAATATCTATATTTTCTATGATAATGATGTGGCATGTTTGGATGGTCTGAGCTTCTCGAGCTTCTAGGCAACCATACCTGCCATTAACACGGGGATTCATTTACAACCATTACTAGAAAGCTGCTACTCTTGTATTATTTCATGAATTTCACTATCTTCTCAGCCCTTGGCTTCTTAATGTTCCTTTATTTTTCTTTCCGTTTTGGAATTTTGTTGTTTTTGGTTTTGGTTGCTGCAGAATGTGTAATGTAGTGCGCTGAGATTCTCTGCTCATCTTTTTAGATATATGCATATTAGATTGATAGCCGTCTAAGCAACGCACCTTTTTATCTGAGGAGTGATGTTGCTTGTGGAGGTGTAATATCTCATAATCTCTTGTTATGAAAAAGAAAAAAAAAAAGAAACTACATTATAGGAAAAAATATTTATAATTTTCACAAGGAAATCCTATTATTAGCTTTATCTCTACCATGAAATACAGTTGGGAGGGCTTAATCATATAACCATTATCAAGATTAATGACATCACATAACATGCAGTAGTGTGCTGTTGATGTCTCTTTCTAGTAAGAATTTGTGAGGGGGATGATAATGATCAGAATTTAGCCATCGGTTGCATATGGTTGCTAAGGAACATCTCTATTTTTCTTATGTTAATGTTGTAACATGTTTGGATGGTCTGAAGCTTCTCAGGCAACCACATATGCCATTACCCAACGGATTAATGTATGGCTGTTCATAGAAAGCTGCTTTACTTGTCCAGTTTTATGACTTTCAATATCATTAAATCCCACATCTTCTTCTTATTTATTCCTCATTCTTCTTTCCTTTTTGGAATGTAGTTTTTTGGGTGCCTATTGCCACAATGTGCATTGTAGCAGGCAAAGATTCTCTACTTTTCTTTAGAAGATAATAAGAAAGCTATTCCAAACGAAGTCTTTGTCTTTTTTTTACAAGATAGTGGGCATTATGATTGGGGACATAATTCTTTAGCTAGCAGTTTTTTTTCCATATTAAGGCGCCTCTCTAATCTTCTTGGCCACTGGAGCTACTCCAAATTGTTCACATATAAACTTCTTTCGTAGTCCGCCTCTTAAGGGATTGTTTGGCAACTTGATTTATGCAGGATTTAGCATCAGGATTTATGCTAAATCCTTCCAAATGGGATTTTAGTGCCCCGTAAATCTCATGGCAGAATAAATCCTTTTCCTGCTTTTTGCATAAATCCTGGATTTATAAAATCCTGCAGTTCGGCGGACTTACGGGATTTGATTGAAGAAGCGCGTGAAAGGGAGAAAGTTACCTTCACAGCGAGCGAGCTCCCATCGTTGCTTCCGATCAAAATGTTGTAACTTCCAATAACGTTGTTGAAGGAGCGAAATTGAACTTCAACAAAGCTGAACAACAACGATGAGAAAGAGAAGATAAAAAGCAAAACCTAGACGCCTCTAAGCTATTACTTGTTAACTTACTTATTATAATTTAATATATTAATAATTAAGCAAATTAATTAATTAATTGATAGTATAATTAGTGCATAAACTAGTTATCTAATTTAACTTATTTAAATAGTTAGTAATATAATTAGTGCATAAACTAATATGGCAGAGGACTTAAAAGGGCAGATCACAGGTTTATTTTTCTATGGTTAATATTTGACATGCTTTTGGCATAATTCATGTCTACCCATCATAATCATAATGGTGAGGTTTTGGGTGATGAGACATGTTCTGACTATTGGCATTGTTATTGATTTGTCTCTGGACGGAGCTTCGTTGTCCAACTCTTCTTATTCTCAATCTATCAAAAGATGAGGTGTCAAGGATGGCTTGAAAGGCCTTTAAAATGATGCAGCTATTTTATCTTAACCCGAGAGAACGGGAGGGAATAGTTAAAACAAAATAATTATTTTCCATGGCTGAGTTTTCCTGATCCTCAATTTTACTGTTTTTTCCATTGAGGACATTTAAAAATTTTAAAAACTTAAATTGTTATTTAAGTATTAACAGTTCAACGTTTTAACGTGTTAAGATGGAGAATTATTTGATAGTTAAATAGTTAAGTAAATCTTATATAGAAATTAAGTGCCATTTATTTACTTAAGTGCCAATTATCTGTCTACTTACACGTTTCAATTACCTCCTGATGGTATCAATTCTGCATAGTTTCTTATATGCTTTGCATCTGCTTGTCAAATGAAGTAGCATTTGGATCTGCATTCAAATAATTTGGTTGCTTGAAGTTGGAAAATGTGCTTCCACTAAAGTAACACTGATGAAATGGTTTTAATTTCAAGCATAAAATAAGTGAAAATGGCATTTTCATTTCTATGATCATCTACTTCATGATATCTTTGATAATGTGTGGTAGCGTTTGTCATGACCATAGTTGTTGAAATTTTGTTAAAATCCATGGTAAGGTGATCCATCATTCTCTACATAGAGGATTTGGTATTATTTTTTTAGGTTTTGGTGGTGTTTGAGGAGGATGATGTTGACAGGGTAAGCTCTCATGGTAACGCCAAAAACTTTAGGCTGCAAATTGTTAATGTGCTGGTTGACAGTGATATGGCCAAGAGTTGCATGCAGCTGAAAAATTTCTCTAAGCATTTGTCTTAACTAATTATTGCGGGCATTTCTAAGAATTTTCTGAGCACACTTCTCCGCAAGCTCATGATGACGATGGCTAAATGCTAATGATGATGATCACAATGCTCTTTCAAAGAACTTTTGTGGTATTGCTTCCCAATATAAAGGTGCTATGTGTGGAAAAATTTTCTCGTTACCAGAATAGTTGAAATAGGGTTTATATGAGAACATGATCAGGGGATCCATAAACCCCTTTTATATGGAATTTCCTGTTGAATTTTTGTTCACATGATCAAGTATGGTGGCTCTTTGTGTAGAGATGATGCTTGAAGAGGTGTAATATTGTAATAAATCATTATTAAAAGGGAGAAAATGACACTGCATTATAATGGAATACTTTTATCATTTACTGATTTATTATTTATCTCCACCAAGAAATCTATTAAGGAGTAGATAATCATTTGGTAATTATTCGGATTAGTGCCATACACTTAAGATGCAAAGTAATAATTTGTGAGGGCAATGATGATGATGATTTATAATTTAGCCATCGGTTGCCTATGGTTTCTATGGAATATCTATATTTTCTATGGTAATGATGTGGCATGTTTGGATGATCTGAGCTTCTCTTGCTTCTAGGCAACCATACCTGCCATTAACATGGGGATTCATTTACAACCATTACTAAAAGGCTGCTACACTTGTATTATTTCATGAATTTCACTATCTTCTCAGCCCTTGTCTTCTTAATGTTCCTTTTATTTTCTATCAGTTTTGGAATTTTGTTGTTTTTGGTTTTGGGTGCTACAGAATGTGTAATCTAGTGCACTAAGATTCTCTGCTTGTCTTTTTTGTTATATATATATATATATATATATATATATTGGATTGATAGTCGTCTAGGCAACGTGCCTTTTGAATGTTGCACCAAGCCTTTTTGTTTTAATGTCTATTTTTATTTTTTTCCTTTTGTTGTTTTAATGTCTTTGGGCTCTGATATTTGAGCTTTAGGGTCACTGCCTCTCCCCATTATATTTGGGGAGTTTAATGGATTAAGTTTTGAGGTAAATTTTCGGAAGACAGATTAGATAGAGATAAGACAATACCCTGAGATTTCACCCTTTTAGCGGGGACTTTAAGATCTGAGTTCTAATTTCCTATATTCGCAAGCCCTTATAGTTAACTATTCCTGCTGGTAATGAGACAATACTTTTGATTAAAGCTAGTCGTTGTATAGATACATATTATCTAGCATATAATTGCAGTAATTTCAGATGTAAAATTTAATTTTTAAATTTAGAAATTTGTCATTTGGACTTAAAGCGGACTGCGCATTTGAATCAAGAACAGCTTGAAATCCTTAGAAAATTGATGCTATCATTTTTTTTATTTATAACTTCAACTAAGCTGATCGGAAAGCGTCTTTTTCTCTGGTATGTTGTTTATTGTACTTATTTCATCCTGTCAGTTTGTCATCTCTGCTATAAAACTCAATTAAAAATTCCTTATTATTGACAACCGTCAAGACTAATGCCATTCACTTTATGCTGGAGTGTGCTGTTTGTTTTACATTGTTATTGATGCCTTAGAATCATTAAGGGTGATGATGATGATTTAGAGGTTATCCATAACCATATCATTAGGTTGTATTACATAGTCTTGTACAGTGTCCGTTATTCTTCTGTGGACAAAGACTATTTTTTCTTTAGTATTTCAATTTTTATTTCATTTTCATTTCCTCTTTTTTTAATTCGTTCAAACCAAACAAATACTTCGGTACCTTTGTTACTACACAATGTGCTGTGCAATAGCTACGTTTCTTTACCCGTTGGAACATCAGAATCAACATTATAAAATGTAGCGTCATTTCAAAAATATCCTTTTGTCTTTATAAGAATGAATGGTAAGTGCTTATTTTGTTTTAGAAGTTTAGAAGTGGTTATTGTTTTCCAGTTAAGTAATTCCTATAATTTTTTAAGAATAAGATATCTTTTCCTTAATTATCTTTATATTGTTTTTCCTCTTTCGATTGATCGATATTGAAAGGGTATTTTAACTAAATAAAATTTTGTGTTAGGAACTTAAAATGAAAGAAGAAATGTTTAAAGTTTAGTTATTTGAAGAAGTTAATACAACAACAACAACATCAATCCTTTATCCCACTACGTTGGGTCGGCTACATGAATCCTTTTTCTCCATTGTGTCCTGTTAAAAGTCAAATTCTCGTTTAAATCTAATAAAGAAAGATCATTTTTAATATTTTATAACCAAGTTTTTTTAGGTTTACCTCTACCTTTCTTAACATAAGTCAAATCTAATACCTCTACTTTCCTAACCGGGTCATCGGGATGCTGCTGTTTTATGTGACCAAACCATCTAAGGTGACTCTCTCTAATCTTATCTTCCACTGGAGCTACTCCAACATTTTCACGTATATGCTCATTTCGTATCCTATCTCTAAGGGTAAAGCCACTCATCCACCTAAGCATCCTCATCTCTGCAACACTTAACTTAGTAATATGCTTCTATTTTAATGGCCAACATTCGGCACCATAAAGCATTGCAGGTCTCACCACCACCTTATAGAATTTTAAGTTTGAGGGGGACTTTTCTATCACACAACAAGCCCGATGCATTCCTCCACTTCAACCATCCAATTTTATTTATTTAAAGAAGTTAATGAATGGTATAATATGTTTGAGGATAAAAGTTACCATTCTTTTAAACAAGGTTATTTTGCAACTCTCTATCTCTGGCATCGGTTTTGTGAGTATTTAGTAAAAGGAAAGTCCTTATGGAATTATTCTTAAGGATGCTGATCAAATTTGAAGCTTGTTCTCCAGTTTATCTGTGACGTATTATTCGCGGTTAATCTTTGAAATGATCTGTGGACTTTTGATCCTCAGCCGAGTATGTTTCTTTTTATTTGGCTTTAGAGAGCCATTGGGATCACAGAATGTACTAGCTCTGGATGGTGATGATTTTATGATGAAAATTTCTTCATCATTTTCATAGATATACTGATGATTATGATGATGAAAGCAAATATTGCTTGTGGACTCCATTTGCTTTGGATGTGATTTACCGATTTCTCTCTATAAAGTCACAAATTATCACCCCTCGGCCAACTTGGAGTTTTCTAATTGGTTTTCTTTTTGGTTTATATGCCTGTTGAATATGTGATTTATGGGTTTGGTTGGCACTTAGAGGAGGGATGTTGTTTGTGGGGAATGTTGAGAATTTCTCTTTATCATTGTAGTTGAACTTGGGTTTATCTGAACATTATGAGGTGATCCATCAACTCCTCTTATATTGTTGCCGGTTGCACCCTGATGATGAAATTCCCCAGTCATTCATATGGTAAAACTCACTGGTCATCCATGTAGTAAACTTTTTTGTCTTCCGGCGTTTGGCAACAGCAAAGCTGAGGATGAAGTGGGAATCAGTGTGTTAGCAGCTTAAATTACTCAAATCCTCCTTGTGAAGGATTTTGGCAAATTTCTTTGAAAGCAGGCACAAAGCAGTGTCTTGCCTGCTTTTGTTAGTCAAACCTTAATTCCTGTCTGTGTTTTGTTGTTGGCGAGGCATATTGACGACCTCAATTGGCAACTTGTGTAGTTTATTAACAGGTTGATGTTTTATGGCGTAAGGGTTGTTTTAGTTGCTAATTGTGTTACTCAAATGCGATCAAACCATATTTAATAACTTGTATGCTAAATGATTTATTTATTTACTACTGTTGCATAATAACATGTTGATTTGTTTCCTATGGTAATGATGTAGCATGTTTGGATGGTCTAAAGCTTCTCTGTCTCCCACAACAACCATTACCAAGTTGATTCATTTGTGGCTGTTTGTCGACAGCTGCTACACTTGTCCTATTTTATGACTCTCAATATCTGAGACCCTGTCTTCTTATTGGTTCCTCATTCTTTCTTCCTTTTAGGAATGCAGATTTTTGGATCTTTGTGCTACAACAAGGAGGGCTGGCAAATCCTCAACCATGGGGCTACCTTCTTTTCTTCCTTTGGGCTTGACTTGAGGGGGTATGGAGAAAGCTTTGTTTCTTTCTCTGATAAATTTCAAAAGTTTCTTGAGGCTGTATCGGGTTATGTGCCGTGCAAAAACAATGGAAAAATTTTCTGATTTCTGTTTTGAGACAAATTTGCTTAGGATATCATTTCTCTCTAGTTCACCGAATTTGCTAGTGAAAAAAAAGGTAGTTAGGTGTTACATGATATGAATTATGAGGCATTTTGATGAAATTGAAGGGCCCTTTTTCTTCATTTTATATTTTGCTTGTAAAAGAACCTTTTAAATCTCTATCTTGAAGGCAAAAGTTTTTCTGAGCTATAGATAGAAAACCTGTCATTTGCTTCAACTTTACCGTGAAAATCAATAAGGTCCTAATTGTTTGCTTTTATTAAGATTTGTGCCATACACAGCATGAAGAGCCAGGTTGTTGGTGGATGTTAACCTTCACTAAGTTTCCTTGGTAAAACTATGTTTCATATGGTGATGGTATGACAACTTAGAGATGACCTAGAGCTTCTAAACAACTGCAGTTGCTACTACTTTACGTATTTAAGGATAATAATTTGTTGAATCAAAGTTTATTTGTTACTCCTGAGAATTGAAGCTACCACCAGATATTTTCAATTATGATTGTGTTTCTGTACGTGGAAGCCTTTCATCTCAACTTTACGCATTCAATCATGAAATATGGTTGAATGCATTGCAATCATGCCTCATCTTCATCATACAATAGAGTTAGGACTTAGGAGGTCCCATTTATCAAGATTTGTGCCATTCAGTACAGTCAATAATGTGATATTGTATCTTTTGAGTAAGAATTTGTGTGGGTGATGATGATGATGATTTAGATTTTTGCTATAGATTGCTGAAGGCTGCTATCGAATATCTCTATATTTTCTATGGTAATGATGTGGTGTGTTTGGATGGTCCGGAGCTTCTCTGGCAACCGCACATTACTTCTCTGGCAACAGCACAGCTGTAATTACCATGAGGATTCCTGCGTAGCTATTAGTAGAATGTTTCTGGGCGTTTCATATTTTGTGACTTCCGCAATCATATGAGTCCTCTTGTTTTTAGTGTATAAGTCCCACTTCTTCTTTCCTTTTTGAAATGTAGTCATTTTGGGTTATGGGTACTACTCAATCTGCAATATAATATGCGAAGCTACTCCGCTTTTCTTATTTCATGGATTCCGCTATCATATGTTCCTTCTTCTTATTCTTGTGTTGTTCCTTATTCTGATTTCACAAGTTTATTTTTGTTTTAGTTCTATGAATATTTCCTTTTCCACTTGGTTGGCATTTCTTCCTGCACAATGTGCACTGCAATACACTTGACTTTCTTTGAATTTCCATTTACATTCCTTATTAGGCAGTTGCATATTTATATTTGTAGCGGAAGGGATTGTTGTGTAAGGAACTTGGCTTTTTGAATTATTCAGTAAGTTTTTTTTTTAGTGTGCATTACGAATCCCTAATGATGAGTGCTTAGTTTGTTTAGAAGGTGAAGTTTTGGGTACCGATTGTGAATATTCTTATTCTCATTGTTTTAAAGGAGCATGGGTTCTTATTCTTCCATTTCTCGTATCTTTCAACTACCTTTTGTTTACATGATTGAGGTTTTCCCTTTTCCCACGTAAAAATTCTGGTGTTTCCTTTTTCTTCTGTTTGTGTGCTGGATATTTGTACAACGCTAAGACGAAAAAATTTAACTCTATCGCCGTGTATATTCTAGCTTGCAACAATACTAATGTTTCTCAAAATCAATTTGGATTCATGCTGGGTAGGTCTACTATGGAAGCTACATTTATTTTGTGAGGTTTGATGAGAGAACATATGATAAAGTTCTAGAGATGTTTTATGGAGAGTTCTAGAAAAAAAGAAGAGTTAATAATACCTATATTCAAGTTTTTAAGGATATTTATGTAAAATTATTTACTTGTGTTCAAACTCAAGGTGGTTTGACCAAATATTTTTCTATTTTAGTTGCATTACATCAATGAACAATTATAAGTTCATATCTTTTTTCTTTAGTCATGGATGTTCTTATTGGACATTTGCAAAAGGATGTACCCTAGTGTGTGCTTTTTACTGATGATATTTTTTTTGTTGATAAGACTAGAGAGGGAGTTGATGGAAAACTTGAATTATGGAGGTTGATCTTAGAGTCTAGAAGTTTTCATTTGAGTAGATCTAAAATTGAATTTATGGAGTGTAATTTTAGTTGTAATAGATCTAGTGGGGGGATTGTGACCTTTGGCGACCAAATCATCAAAAAGAGTATGCTTTTTAGATATCCCGGGTCTATTGTTCAAAGTGATGGTGAAATTGATGAGGATATTATTAGTAGCATTAAAGTTGGATGGTTGAAGTCTAGGAATGCATTGGGCTGGTTTTGTGATTTGCTCTCTCTCTCTCTCTCTCTCTCTCTCTCTCTCTCTCTCTCTCTCTCTCTCTCTCTCTCTCTCTCGGCTTCTCCCTTCGTCTTTATGTGCTGCTGTGAACCTCTCCAATTATCGTGATAGATTCTCTCTCTCTCTCTCTCTCTCTCTCTCTCTCTCTCTCTCTCTCTCTCTCTCTCGGCTTCTCCCTTCGTCTTTATGTGCTGCTGTGAACCTCTCCAATTATCGTGATAGATACCTAATTTGATGAGTGGATAAATTGTGCAAAGTTTATAATATTCTTTGCATATGCATGGCTGATGAAGTAGCATTTACTTTTGAATTTTTACAAAGGATACTTTGGAGGGCTCATTCAGTTGCTTGAAGTTAGAATATATGCTTTCTCTGAAGTACACTAATGAAATGGTTATATTTTGATGCATTAAATAAGTTAAAGAAACTTATTGCTTTTATCATGTTCATAATCTTGATTTCTATGACGTGTGAGAAGAGAAAATAAAATTATCATTTCTAGGTTGATCATTATCATGATTTATATGATGCGGTGCGAGAAGCCTTTTTCATGACTATAATGATTGCAATGTAGTGTTAAACTTGTGGTCCGGTGATTATTCATTTCCTTCTGCAAGGAATTTACTTTTATTATTTTTATTTTTGGTGGTGCGTGACGAGGATTTTGATAGGTTAAGGTCTCATGGTAATGCCAGAAACTATAGGGTTTCAATTGGTAAAGTGCTTGTTGACAACAGTATGGTTGAGAGTTGCATTCATATAAAAATTTTCCCAATGTTTTTTTCTTTGCTATTTATTTTGGGCATTGCTAATAATTTTTTTGTGCCCTTCTCATGATGATAGCAGCCAAATGCTAATGATGATGATGATCACCGGAGGCATTCCTCTGAGATGTTCTCAAAGCAAAATTGGGGCCCCTGTTAATAGGGGCTGCAAGCGAACCAAGTGTTCGATGAGCTACTCGTTGTTCGGTTCGATTAAAGCTTATTTGTGATCGTTTAACTAACTAAACAAACTTAAACAATATTTTAAATACTCGATCCTTAAATAAACAAGCTTGAACACTAATGTGTTTGTTTCATTTATGTTCACGAACAACATCTTTTGAAGTTTGTGAACAAGCTCGACATTAAGCTCGATAAACACCTCGATAAAAGCTCGATTCGTGTTCCATTCAGAACTCGTGAATAAGCTTGATAAAAACTCGATTAATATTTAATTATAAAGTTGATTAATATATATAATACAAATATTTTAAATTTATTATAACATAATGATATAATTATTTTAATTAATAAATTTTAAAGTAATGAAATATTATAATAATTGTTAACTAAAATAAATTTTACATATTTATTAAATCTATATTATATATTATTTAATTATAATTATTATTTTTTAATTATTTTAGAGAAATTAAAAAATGAAAATTGCGGAAGATTATCTTTCTACGAATGAAGAAGATAATCTTTCAGCTGTTGTACCAAATGAAGAGAAATACAACAGGTAACTTCATTTTAAAATATATTCATATATATTAATCATATTTTCATTTTAAATAGACAACGGGGCTTCTATTATAAATTTACTTTCATGAACAAGAGACATTTCACATTTGTCCATGTTTGCTAGATTATTTGTTTAAGATGTTCATGAACAAATTTAAGATTTGTTTGTTCAATAGATTGTTTGCTAAATATGTTCACGAACATAGCTCGTTAAGGTTTGTTTGTTTAAAGCTCGATAAACACTAAACGACCCGAACATAAACCAAACATGAACACCCTTAAATTAAACGAACCAAACATGAACACAAACAATAAAGCTCGAATCAAACACGAACCGAACTTGAACATGCTAATGATAACCGAACTCAAACATGAACACTCACATACTCGGCTCGGCTCGGCTCAGTTCGTTTGTAGCCCTACCTGTTAAAGAAATTTTTTTCTGCTTTGTGTTGTTATGCCTAGCTTTATAAAGGTGCTATGTGGTGAAAGAATTTATCTGTACCATAATATTTGAAATTGGGTTTGTTTGAACATGATAAGGTCATGCATCAACCCCTCATTTATGGAATTTCCTATAGAATTTTTGTCCAGATGATGAATTTGTGGCTCTGAGGAGTGATGTATCTTGAAGACGTATAATATCATAATCTGTTGCTTTGGAAAAGAAAAAAAAACATGAAACTTCATTACAGTAATAAATTTTTATAATTTTTAGAAGAATTTGTGAGGGATATAATTGTGATTCAGAATTTTGCGATCAGTTGCATATGGTTGCTATGGGATTTCTCTATGTTTCCTATGGTGATGATGTAGCATGTTTCGATGGTGTAAAGCTTCTCAGGCAACCGCAGCAGCTGTACTAAGTGGATTCATGTATGGCTGTTTGTGGACAGCTGCTACACTTGTCCTATTTTATGACTCTCAATATCATCTGATACCCTCTCTTTTTATTGGTTCCTCATTCTTTCTTCCTTTTAGGAATGTAGTTTTTCTGGTTCTTTGTGCTAAACAATGTGCAGTGTAGTAGGCAAAGATTTTCTGCCCGCCTTATTTGATGGACTCCACTATCATTTGATCCTTAGTCTTCTTTCCTTCTACTTGTTCTCTCCTCTTGCGAATGCCTTCCTTTTTTTCTTTGCTTTGTTTAGAAGAATAAAGCATAAAATAAATATTGTTATGATTATAGTGGTTGAAATTGGGTTAAAACCCAGGGTACGGTGATCCATCATTCTCTACTTAAGGATTTTCTATTATTTTTATAGGGTTTGGTGGTGCTTGAGGAGGATGTTGTTGATAGTAGCTCTCATGGTAATGCTCGAAACTTTAGGTTGAACTACCTTATCAGTTGTGAGGAGTTTTTAGATGTGTTCTGACCCTGGTTCTGTGAAACCCCTTAAGTAAAAGAGCAAAATTCTTAAACATCAAGGTGCATTTTGGTGTAATGGTTGGAATTCTCTCCGCAATTATAGATAAGAGAGAGATGCATCATTCATAAGATGCACCCGAATTTTTTATGTGGAAACCTCTGAAAAGGTGAAAAAACATGGGGCTTTGCCCAATTAAAATTATACCACTAGTGTTTGTCGCTAATTACAAATGATTCCTTTCCTTAGGGGAAGGCTTTGGCTCAATGTAGCAAATATACATCATATAGAGCACATTAAATGGTCAGAATACTGATGATATGAGAGTTGTTCTTAAAAGAACGTTGATCTATTTATTTGGTTGGTAAGAACATAGTCAGGCGGCGGAGGCCGGAGGACAGCAGTAGGCGTTGGCTAAAATCGGAGGTCGGAGGAATCATAGTCGGCAGACGTTTGAGGTCTGAGGAACCATAGTCAGCGGACAACCGAGGGATGTTGCACAAAGTTTTGATATCGTAGATTACCAAATATGAATAATCAACGCTCTTTTTTTTCACATAACAATTATTTGTGGCGTGATAATTTGGCATTGATGAGGCATCACAGAGGGCTTGAAAATCCTCAACCATGGTTCCACCTTGTTTTCTTACTTAGGGCTTGACTTGAGAGGGTGGGGAGAAAGCTTTGTTTCTTTATCTATGATAAATTTTAAAAGTTTCTTGAGCCTGTATCGCATTAAGTGCTGTGCGAAAACCTTAGAAAAAAATTGCTGATTTTTGTTGAGACAAATTTACTTCGGATACGAACTCTCTCTATTTAATTATATAAATATGAGCAAGATTATACAAATATGGATTTATTTTACCGAATTTGCTAGTGAAGAAAAAGCTGGTTCTGTGTTACAATGAGAAACACGATATGAGTTGTGAGGCATTATGGTGAAATTCAAGGGCCCATTTTCTTCATTATAAATTTTTCTTGAAAAAGAATCTTTTAAATCTCTATCTTAAAGGCAAATGTTTTTCTGAGATATAGATAGAAAACCTGTCATTTGCTTCAACTTTACAGTGAATATCAATAAGGTACTAAATGTATGCTTTTATTTAGATTAGTGTCGTACACAGCATAAAGAGCCAGGTTGATGGTGGATGCTAAGCATCACTAAGTTACCTTGGTAAAACTTTGTTTCTTATGGTAATGGTATGACAACTTAGACATAGCTTAGAGCTTCTAAACATCTGCAGTTGCTACTACTTTTAAGTATTTAAGCATAATAATCTGTAGAACCAAAGTTTATCTTTTACTCCCGAGTATTCAAGCTCCCAACATTTATTTTCGAATGGTATTGTGTTTCTGTACGTGGAAGCCTTTCATCTCAAGTTCTGAATGCATGCATTCAATGATGCAAATTTTGTTAGGATATGATGAATGATAAAATATTGTTGAATGCATTGCAATCATGCCTCATCTCCATCATACAATAGAGTTTGGACTTAGAAGGTCCCATTTATCAAGATTTGTGCCATTCAGTATATTCAATAATGTGATATTGTATCTTTTGAGTAAGAATTTGTGAGGGTGATGATGATGATGATTTAGATGTTAGCTATAGATTGCTCAAGGCTGCTATCGAATAGCTCTATATTTTCTATGGTAATGATGTGGTGTTTTTGGATGGCCTGGAGCTTCTCTGGCAACCGCACAGCTGCAATTATCATGGGGATTTCTGCATTGCTATTAGTAGAATGTTTTTGCACGTTTCTTATTTTTTGACATCCGCAATCATATGAGCTGTCTTGTTTTTCGTGTATAAGTCCCTAATTCTTCTTTCCTTTTTGAAATGTAGTCATTTTGGGTTATGGGTACTACACAATGTGCAATAGAATATGCAAAGCTTCTCCACTTTTCTAATTCATGGATTCTGCTAGCATATGTTCCTTCTTATTCTTGTTTTGTTCTTCATGTTGTCATGTCCGTTTGGGAATTCCTCTCTGTTGGCTATGATTTGGTTGGAGGAATTCAGCAGAAATGAAATATTATTTACCTTATAGTTACATCTTGAACGTTTGTTTTAGGTGGTGTTGAGAAGGAATTGGTTTGACCAAGTAAATTATAGCGTGTTTCTTTATGATTTTATACCTAAAATTGATGTGTGTAGAATAGTAAGTTTGGTTTATTCTTCAATTTTTTGCGATATTCTTCAAGCTAAAAAATAAAATATATTGCTTTTCTACTCAATTTCTCCTCAATCAAATTAATGGGCAAGTCTATTTTTGTTTTAGTTCTATTAATATTTAAATTTCCACTTCGTTGTCATTTCCTCATGCACCATGTGCACTGCAATATGCTTGACTTTCTTTGAACTTCCCTATACATTCCGTTTCAGGCAGTTGCAGATGTATATTTGTAGCGGAAGGGATTGTTGTATAAGCCACATGGCTTTTTGAGTTTTTCAGTAAGTTTTTTGTATGTGTCCATTTTGAGTCCCCAATGATGGGTTCTTTAGCTTGTTTAGAAGGTGAAGTTATTAGTAGTTATTGCGAATATTCTTATTCTCATTGTTTTAAAAGAGCATGGGTTCTAATCCTTTCATTTCTTGTATCTTTCAACTACTTTTTTTTACCTGATTGAGGTTTGAAGTGAATTTCAACTAAAAAAAATTTGATATTGGCAACTTGGAAGGGACAATGAGTTGTAAATCTCAAACATTCCAAAAAGTGGGTGAATAGTATAAGATTTGTGAGAATAAGAGCTACTAATCTTGTAAAATGGATAATAGTCCGATTGTCTCTCTTGATAAGAGCTGTTGTTCTTCTGTAATAGATAATAGTTTATCACCTATGTAAGTTTGAGGGCCTTTGTCTTCATTATAATTTGTATGCATGTAGGTGAAATCTTGGAATCTTTCTTGATGAGAAGGGAAAAAGGAAATTGCATTATGAGGCTAAATGTTAATGAGTGAGCTGTAGATAAAATTCTATTTTTTTTTCTCTTCATCATGAAATGCATCTAATTGGGCTTACTGATATGAGAGATAGCAAGACTAGTGCATAAACATATCATAAGACCGCATGTTGTTGTTTTTCTGTTTATGATTAAAGAATATTTGTGGGCAATGATGATGATTTTTTGGCCAGTGATTGTCTGAGTAGAACTACCATGTAATATTTTATATTGCTATATGATGTTTATGTTGCATTTCAGAATGGCCTGAAACTTCAAGGAACCACATCTGTGATCACTTGGGGGATTCATGTACTATGATATGAAGAACACTACTCTACTTGTCTTTGTTCATGGATCCCGTTGTCAATTGAGCTACTTTTTATTTGCTCTTCTTCTTTTTTCTTAATCACCTTCTTTCCTTTTGATTATTGTCTTTCTGGTTTTTGGATGCCATACAATGTGTAGTGTGGTAACCTGGTAGGTATTACTGTCTTTGAAATTATGAGGCTGTGTCAGATGTATATTTGTGGTGGATGGGCTTGTTGTGGAAGAATCATGGCTCTTTGGGTTGTTGCACCAAGTTCTGCTTCAAATAAAAGTGATCAGTGCCTATGTTTATACCTGTGTCTATGCAGCTACTGTTTGCTATCTATCAGTGGATCTTCCTTGGTTGAGCTTTCCTTGTCCTTAGTCTGATTTATTTTTAAACTTGAAATTTTATACTAGATAGCTGCTTTCGAAAACAATAAAAAAGCTGTCCCAAACGAAACCTTAGTCTTTTTTTTTTATGAGAAAGTGGGCATTATGATTGAGGACATAATTAGTCAGCTAGCAGATTTTTTTTTTTTTTTTTTTTTTTTTCATATTAAGGCGTCTCTCTAATCGTATTAGTCTCCAACTTGTTCACATATAAACTTGTTTGGTGTTCCGTCTCTAAGGGGCTGTTTGGCAACATGATTTATGCAGGATTTGAGTAGGATTTATGCTAAATCCTTCCAAACGGGATTTGAGTGCCCCTTAAATCTCACAGCGGAATAAATCCTTCGTTTCCTGCTTTTTTGCCATAAATCCCGAATTTATTAAATCCTGCAGTTCTGTGGATTTATTGGATTTGGCTGAAGAAGTGCGTGAAAGGAAGAAAGTTAGCTTCACAAGGAGCGAGCTCCCATCATTGCTTTTGATCAAAATGTTGTAACTTCTGATAATGTCGTTAAAGAAACGAAATCGAACTGCAATGAAGCCGAACAGCAACGATGAAAAAGAGAAGATAAAAGCAAACCCTAGACACCTCTAATCTTCCACTTGTTTGAAAGATTAGGATTTATAGTAGATTTCAACTAAATGAGTTTTGGTATTGGGAATATAGAAAAGATGATGAAATGTTTTAAATCTTAGTTATTCAAAAAAGTGAGTTAATTATTTAAGATGTGTGAGTATAAGAGCTACCATTTTTCTAAAAAAATTATAATGGCGAACTCTCTCTCTCTCTCTCTCATTTATATATTTTGAACATGTCCACTTGCAATGAAATAGGCTTTTATCAGTTCAAGAACCCGTCTCCTTTTTCTTTTGCATAGAGGGTGAAGCTTGCATTTTTTTCTTATGAGTTTCTAGGTAATAGTCTAATTTTTAATAATGGTTCTCTATCACTTTGAGTTTGAGGGTCTTCGATTTTAGTCTTGATACGTCACCAAAAATCGTCTTGATCCAACATGAATCTTGAGGCATATTCATGTTGGAAATTTTCAAAATTAAATTAGGGACCATATGTTCTCCGTTTTCATCTAACTTATAGTGAAATTGAACATGTCAAGGAGACAAACCTTACGACACCAAAATTAGTCCAATCTGAGACTAATTTTGTCCAAATTAAGGGACTGAAGCATATTTGAAAAGATCGAAGTATTAATTGGATGACTAAATGACCTCTAAATATGGCATGCTTATTGTCGAATCGAGCGGCTCAACAGGACTAATTCAACAAGCCCAAGATTTGCTTAATTCTAGCATCACTTGGGCGCATAATTGCTTGACAAATGCTCTATGATTAAGGACATCAATATGGGCGTCTGATGGAGCACTCTGAATTTACCTATGGTGTAAGTATTCGTGAGGCTAATGATGATGATGACATAGTGCAGCCATCATCTACATTTCTGCTATGTAATATCTTTATGTTTCGTTTGGTAAGGATGCGGCATGTTTGGATGGTCTGGAGCTTCTCAGGCAACCGCAGCCTCATTTGCCAAGGGGTTTCATGTGCTGCTATTTGTAGGAAGCTTCGGCAGTTGTCTTATGTCATGCCTTCCACTATAATATGAGCCATCTTTTTCGTATTCTTCTTATTAATCCCTCCTTTTTTACTTTTCGGAATGTTGTCCTTTTGGGTTCCAGGTGCTACGTAATGTGCAATATAATAGGCAAAGTTTCTCAGTTGGTCTTATTTCATGGTTCCCACTATCATCTGATTCGTTTACTATTCTTCGTGCTCCTTTTTTGTCTTCTTTTGAGAATGGCTTTCTTTTGGTTGTGTTTTAGTTCTAGGAATTAATATTCCCTTTTTTCCTTGTTATCATCTAGTTGTATTGCATATTCTTGTATCGTGGCCATTGTTCTTCACTTCTGCTGCTGCTGCTCTTGCCTACCGTAGGCAAGTGCTTGATTCTCTTTGAAATGGTGGGTTGCAGCCCAATTCTATCTTGTTTAGATGTTTATTACCTGAATGTTTTTTTTTGTTGGCCTTTGCAGTCGTAAGATATGGAGGTATTAGGACAGCTCCATGTGCTTGCCTCTTGGTGGAAGATGTTGTATGTTGACGTCTGGAGATAGTTATTTTCTTTGTGTGTTGGGTAACAACAACTTTAGATCCTTTCTCTCTCTCTCTCTCTTTCTATATATATATTTATATCTATACTGCCATTATAAAAACGGCTTTAGTTTCTTCCCAAATAAAATTCTGACTTTTCATTTTAATAATTCAAAAATAACATTGGACTTTGCTTTTATTTATTATATATTATTATGATTACTTGATAATTTTAAACCTAATTAATTTATATAATTATTTTTTATTTTAGCAAATAAATGACATGTTATGCACTCTGAATCGTATTCTCAACTGAATTAGACCTCCGCTTTGCATTCTCTTCCTATTGAACTGTTCGCCTTGCCCTAAATTTTCTTCTCCAATTTTTTCAGCCTCTTCAACTTTTATAATTGTTCTTGCCGACATCTTAAATCGATTATTTCCCATGTAGGCCTTTCTGCCTCTCCGCATTCCAGTTCTCGAAAGATGAAGGAAACTGTTGAACTTCATGCTGATTGGAATGTCCATCGTATATATATTTTAAACGAAAATTTTATCTCCCAGTTGGAGTGTCTTGCTTCACAAATTAGATAAACTCTCAACTCTTCTCTTTTATTGTAATTTCGTTCTCTTCTCTTTTTTCAAACATTTAAGGTAATAATGTGTTTATTGTTTTTCTTTGAGGTTATTGAGCAATAACCGTGTATTGTTTGACGATTATGCTGTTCATTGTTACAACTAACAATTTCTCTTCTTATTTTTTTATGTGAAGTAGATGAGCTTTTGGGCTTTTTACATGTCTAAAATCTTTTTTTTTAATTCTTTTAGTGGATTTTCCTTTTGTTTTGTGTTGCGATTTGGTGAATAAAATGTTTGAACTTATTGTTGCTGTGCATGGATGACTAATCTGGCCTGAATTTCTCTGGTTTTGATTGTATTGTTGTGGATGAACCGAAGCATATAGCGGGGGTCACTGGCTTTTGTCAGCCATTGCACTTAATTTTTTGGAACACATTTGCGTGGAAAACTGGAAAGGGGAAGATAGTCTTGAAGATGTGTGTACATTTTGGCTCTAAGCTTTTGAAATTGTAGATATCCACTTTGTTGATGGGCACATATTTTCAAAAAGCTTACATACAACTCTTCTAATTTTGGGGGAAGTATGTAAATTAAATGATCTAATTGCACAAAGCTTCTCCTTGGTTTCATAACAATGGTAACTTGCGGAGTGTTAGGAAATGGATGCAATTTTAGTAAAATCATGGAAGGGCTGAAAAAAATTGGGAAGAATACCCAGAAATACGTTTTAATTGACAGAACTAAGAAGGAAAATACAAGATATAGTTGGATCTTTAATTGGAGAGGAAGATCCGACTCTCCTAAATTCCTAGCTTTGGGCTAGAGCCCTCTGAACCTAAGCAAAATCTAATTTCAATCACATCAACACATGAAAGCAAACCCTTGGGTAAAGAATCTGCTTAAGGCGTAGAAAAGCATGGTAAATCCCAAAACGACCCTCTCCGTTTTTTCTCTGGGGCACTGGGGCACGACTCCATTGATGGTTGTTGGCGGGATTCTCTTCAGTTCTGTATTGGGGCATGCTTTTCAGTATTACTTGGATGGGATCACATGTTAATGTATTTGTTGATTATTCAACTTGCAGCTTTTTTGGCTATTGAATTGTTTTGACATGCTGGAGGTGCTGCATTCAGGAAGGACGATGTTGAATGATTTTGGTACTCCATCCTTTCTCCCCTTGGATGGTCGTATCGGCAACTAGGCTCTTCCCCTCGGATGGTAGATTCAGCAACCAGGGGTGTAGCTGTTATAATGATATATTATGATGTGTGGAGTTTTCTTTTTGTCATTCCAAGTCCTTTGTTTTAGATCTCAGTTTGGTTTTCTTTGTGTAAGGCTCTTCTTTGTCATAACTTAAAGTTGGTTAGTCCATTTATTTTTGAGTTGTAAAGTATTCAATTTTTCATTTTTTGTTTCATCTGTGCTTACAAATTTCAGCAGGCTTATAAAAATTTTCCTTTCGTATGAATTAATGCAGGACGTTTGATTTTATATATATATATATATTTATTAATTGAGGCAGATGCTTTAGTTAGAAAAACGTCTTTATCAACTAAAGAAGCAATTGCCAATTCCATGGAGATTGCCGTGATTAAATAAGAACCTTTTTAGCTTACATTTGAAATTTTTTTCATCCTTGCCTAAAGCTGTTATATGAATTATAGTTATTATGAGTATCTCTAAGCTTCTTTAGAAACTATGTGCACAGTAGATTCCCAACTCACTGTCTATGCTCATCAACACATCATAAAAAGGCTACCATTCCCAATTCCAACAAAATTTTTAATTTCAGTGAAGCAAGTGAAGGGTTGAGGAGAGCATAGATTCCTACTTCCCTTAACACCTTCCCATTAACTTCATTATCTTCTTTGTCTTTCCTTTGAGTGTGGAGGGGAACTCTCTTAAATTTAATGAATTGTATTATTTTATAGTTATAATTCTATTAAATTTAATCCAACAGAATTTATATTGATGTCGATAAATCCAACAGATATCTATCCAACTCTCTCTCTCTCTCTCTCTCTCTCTCTCTCTCTCTCTCTCTCTCTCTATATATATATATATATATATATATATGTGGTCTATCATTTTCTTTTTTGCTTGGAGGTGGAATTTTTCATTTATTATTGTAATTTGATGATTGTTGCAAAATTTTTATAAAGGTTAAGATCGACGGCCTCCATCTTCATTCTTATTTTTATGCATGAAGGTGGAATTTTGTATTCTTTTTCTATGATGTATGGAAAAGAAAATTGCATGAAGTGGCAAGCTATTTTTGAGAGAGCTATATTTGAAAATCCTCTTGCTAGCCCCATCTTCACCGTGAAACAGAGTTAGGTAGGTTTTATTATATGATGGTCACCAGACTAATGCCATACTCAAAACATATTGTAGAGTTTGGCTTTTTTTTTGTTTGTTTTTTATGAGGAGATAATCTTTGTGGGCAGTGTCTGAGCACAATTACTACGTAATATCTCTAGTTTTTTTTAGAGCAATAATGTGGCATTTCTGACTGGCCTGGAACTTTTCAGGCCATTATAAGTGCCATCACCAGAGTAATTCATGCATAACAACTTGAAGAAAGCTTCTTTTAGTTTTCTAAATATTTTAATGTTAGATCTGTAAACACATAAAAAATTTGTGATATGAATGTAATTGATCTCTCTTATTTCATGGATTCAGTTGTCACCCACTTGTTCATTGACACTTCTCCTTTTTCTTTCCTTTTAGTGATAAAGTCCTTTTATGTTTTGGGTGCAATATAATGAGCAGTGTGGTAGCTGTGAAGTTCTAATCATTTCTTTATATGACTGTAGTAGATGTATATTTGTAGTGGATAGCCTTCTTGTGGAAGAAGCATGGCTGTTTGTGTTGTTGTACCACTTTTGCTTGGTGTTGTGCCGTTTATCCAATATCAATGATTAATACTTATCTTTTTTAGAAAGGTGTGGATGGAGTTACTGTTTTCCATCTTTCAGTTAATCTTCCGTGTCCAAGTTTTCCTTGTCCTCAATTTGACTTGTTTTTCCATCAAGGAGTGCTGCCTGAAAATCCCCAGAAAATTGATGCTACCATTTTACTTTTCTTGTTTAAAGCTTAAATTGAGTGCATGGAGCGAAAGCTTCTTCTGTTTCTCTACCATGGATTTTAGCAGATAAGTTGGTCTCTCTCTCTCTCTCTCTCTTGAAACATTGTGCATTAAGCACACGGTAATTTGAAAGGATCCAAAATCCCTATTTCTATAGAGGGAAATTTTTTTTCATGACCTTATTTTGTAAAATACGGGATATGCATGATATGTGGGAATTAGGGGGCTCACGGGATAAGTAAAATGTGTTGGAATTTGGGTGGCCACGGGATAAGTATATTGTGTTGGAATTAGGAGAGGGCTCTTTGTCCTTGACTGTTTGTGGAAGATGCCATGATAAGTTTCCTGCTCAAATAGTTTGGTTTTCGCTATTCATATGCATACTTGTTTCAGTGCATGAATTAGATTTCAAGATAGGGATCCAAATTAGTTTAATATTTCCCTCGTTTAATATTCATTGGAAATTTTGATTGCATTGGTTCCATGCCGTAATGTATCTGCATGATGGGGAAATGGGCTTTCCCTGTAGAAAATAGACTTATCTTGACCTAGGTTTTCAAAACAAATAATGAATTTTAAGTGGACTCTTGTATTAAAGTTTCCAACTTTAGATAAAGCTCATGGGCCCGGTATCTGTTGGTCAATTTAATGAGGTACTGTGCAATATGACAGGACTTAAAATGGCAGATCACAGGTTTATTTTTCTATGGTTAATATTTGTCATGCTTTTGGCATAATTCATTTCTACCCATCATAATCATAATCATAATGGTGAGGCTTTGGGTGATGAGACATGTTCTGACTATTGGCATTGTTATTGATTTGTCTCTGGACGGAGCTTCGTTGACCAACTCTTCGGGGCTGTTTGGTAGCACCCAGGATTTCATTTAAGTAGGATTTCGTAGATCCTCTAAATCTGAATTTATTGTTTGGCTATTCAATTCAGGATTTAAAGCTGCTAAGAGATTTGACATGCATTTCATGGATAATTAAAGTACAACAACAGAAATTCAAATAAAATACAACAAAATTATGATAAAATACAACAATAACATAGATTTAAGATTAGTTTACTCATTTTAAATAATCTTCTATTTAATTAATATTAAAAGTTTTTAGAATTATCTAAATTTGTAAGAAAGTAATTGCGAAATAGTTGTAAAACCTCAAGTCTCTGAAATAGACTATTTAAATCATACAAAATCTAATCAACAAATCGATTATTTATTAATTAATAATTTATTAAGTTAATTAACTCATCATTTCTATTTAGATAAATTAAATAAAATATTATCTGTAATAGCTAATTAAATTTTTTATCAAATTAAAATAAAATTAGAATTAGAATATTCTAGTATCTTTATTAATTATTAATTTGTTAATTATTTAAATATAATAATTTTCATTAAAATAAGTTATAAATAATATTAATTTACATGAATTAATGTCTAATTAATTAATGAATATTAATCATTAAGATTAGTTTACTCATTTTAAGTAATGCTCCTTTCTTTACATGGCCTAGCCCTACGGCTTGCTTTTCCCTTCCATGTCTTCGTTGCTGTTCTTCTTCTTCGGCTCCTTCGTCGCTGTTCGTCTCTTGCTCAGATGGCTTTCATGGTGACGACCAGGCTTGTTTATGCGCAAGCATAGAATTTTTCTACATATCTATCTTGTAATGGCTGCTTTGATGCTCGATAGGTTTCAGGATTCGCGTTTTCTTATCTTGTGATCACTTCAGTTGAAATGATGCAGCTTTTTGCTTATTTAGCTCTTATTTACCATAGATGAGTTTTCCTTATCCTCAATTTGACTGTTTTTTGTTCATCAATGACATTTAAATAATTTTAAAATGTTTAATGTATTATTTAAGTAAATATGAACAGTTAAATGTTTGACCTATTAATACAGTAGAATTTTGATATTTAAATAAATTTTATATAGAACTTAAGTGGCATTTATTTTATCCACTCTTTAAAATTTTATTGAAGTTGACTAGTATACACTTACAAAACATCCTGTTATAAACTTGATGCAACACACCTCTGTTACGTCCTGATGGTATCAATTCTGCATAGTTTCTTATATGCTTTCCATCTGCATGTCAGATGAAGTAGCATTTGCTTCTGCATTTATAGAAAGAATTCTTTATAAGGATCATTTGGTTGGTTGAATTTGGAAAATATGCTTCCGCTGAAGTACACTGACGAAATGGTTTTAATTTCAAGCAGAAAATAATTGAAAATAACATAATCATTTCTATGATCATGATCTTCTTCAAGATTTCTTTGATGCGGTGTGGTAAGCTTTTCTCATGACTATAGTGGTTGAAATTGGGTTAAAACCCATGTTACGGTGATCCATCTTTCTTATGTTTTTTAGACTCATTTAATTTGACTTAAAGGATTGTTATTTTTTTTTAGGTTTCGGGGCAACCCCGAGGTGGATGATGTTCATAGGAGAAGTTCTACGGTAATGCCCGAAACTTTAGAGCTGCTAATTGTTGAGGTGACCAAGAGTTGCATGCATATAAAAATTTCTCAACTCATTTTTTTTTAACTAAATATTTTGGCCATTTCTAAGAATTTTCTTTGCACCTTTGTCCTCGAGCTCTTGATGTTGATGGCTAAATGCTAATGATGATGATGTCCAAAAGAATCTTTTTGGGGTATTCCTTATAGTATTTCTCAAAGAAAATCTATGATCTATTAATGTACAATGTTCTTTCAAAGAAATTTTGTGCTTATTTGTGCTGAGTTGCTTTGCAATATAAAGGTTCTGTGTGTGGAAAAAATTTCTCTTTATCATTATAGTTGAAATTGATGAGGTGATTCATCCACCCTGTTTTATGGAATTTCCTATAGAAATTTTGTCCATTTTATCTAGTATTATTGTTCTTTGAGTAGAGATGATGCTTGAAGAAGTGTAATATCATAAGATATCGTTATGGAAAAGGAAAAAAAAAAGATGTTGCGTTATAAGGGAAATTATTTATTATTTATAGATGGAAATCCTATTACTCGTTTTATTTCAACCATAAAATATATTATGAAGGGTTTAATTAAGATTAATGTCATACAGATAAAATGCAAAGAATGTGAGGTTGATGATGATGATTTGGAATTTTGGAAAGAACTTTTGTGCTTATTTGTGCTGTATTGCTTCCCAATATAAAGGTGCTATGTGGTGAAAAATTTTCTCTTTACCAATAGTTGAGATAGGGTTTATTTGAACCTGATCAGGTGATCCATCAACCCCTTTATATGGAATTTCCTGTTGAATTTTTGTCCATATGATCAAGTATGGTGGCTCTTTGTGTAGAGATGATGCTTGAAGGGGTGTAGTATTGTAATATATCATTATTAAAAGGAAGAAAATGATTTTTATCATTTGGCAATTATATGGGAAAACATTTATTATTTACTGATTTATTATTTATCTCCACCACGAAATCTATTTAGGAGGGTATTATCATTTGGCAATTATTAGGATTAGTGCCATACACATAAGATGCAAAGTAATAATTTGTGAGGGCGATGGCGATGGCGATGATGATGATGATGATGATGATGATGATGATTTATAATTTAGCCATTGGTTGCCTATGGTTTTTATGGAATATGTATATTTTCTATGATAATGATGTGGCATGATTCGATGGTCTGAGCTTCTCGAGCTTCTAGGCAACAATTCCTGCCATTAACATGGGGATTCATTTTCAACCATTGCTAAAAAGCTCCTACACTTGTATTATTTCATGAATTTCACTATCTTCTCAGCCCTTGTCTTCTTAATGTTCCTTTATTTTTCTTTCCATTTTTGAATTTTGTTGTTTTTGGTTTTGGGTGCTATAGAATGTGTAATATATATATATATATATATATATATATATATATATATATATATATTGGATTGATAGTCGTCTAAGCAACATGCCTTTTTAATGTTGCACCAAGCCCTTTTGTTTTAATGTCTGTGGGCTCTGAAAATTTGAGTTTTAGGATCACGGCCTCTCCGCATTATTTTTGGGGAGTTTAATGGATTAAGTTATGAGGTAAATTTTCGAAAGACATATTAGATATAGATAAGACACTACCCGGAGCTTTCATCCTTTTAGCGAGGACTTTAAGATCTGAGTTTTGATTTCCTATAGGCGCAAGCCTCTATAGTTGATTATTCCTGCTGGTAATGAGATGATACTTTCGATTAAAGCTAGTCGTTGAATAGATACATAGTATCTACCATATATTTGCAGTAATTTCAGCTGTAAAATTTAATATTTAAATTTTGAAATTTGTCATCTTGGACTTAAAGCGGACTGCGTATTTGAATCGAGAACAGCTTGAAATCCGTAGAAAATTAATGCTATCATTTTTTATTAATTTATAGCTTTAACTAAGCTGTTCGGAAAGCTTCTTTTTCTCTGGTATGTTGTTTATTATACTTATTTCATCCTACCAATTCGTCATCTCTACTATAAAACTCAATTAAGAAGTCCTTATCATTGACAGCCGTCAAGACTAATGCCATTCACTGTATGCTGGAGTGTGCTGCTTGTTTTCCATTGTTATTGATTCCTTAGAATCATTAAGGGTGGTGATGATTATTTAGAGGTTATCCATAACCATAACATTTGGTTGTATTACATAGTCTTGTACTGTGTCCGTTATACTTCAGTGGACACATGGAAAACTATTTTAGATTCATTTTCTTTAGTATTTCATTTTCATTTCCTATTTTTCAATTCGTTCAGACCAAACAAATACTTCCGTTCCTTGGTTGCTACACAATGTGCAGTGCAATAGTTACGTTTCTTTCCCCGTTGGAACTTTACAATCAACTTAATAAAATGCAGCCGTCATTTCAAACATATCCTTAGCGTCTTTACAAATATGAACAATGAGTGCTTATTTTGTTTAGAAAGTGTAGAAGTGGTTATTGTTTTCCTGTTAAGTAATTCCTATAATTTTTTAAGAACAAGATATCTTATCCTTAATTTCCATATATTGTTTTTCCTTGTTTTTGAATGATCGATATTTAAAGCGTATTTCAACTAAATTAAATTTAGTGTTAGGAACTTGAAAGGAATGATGAAATGTTTAAATTTTAGTTATTTAAAGAAGTTAATGAATGTTATAATATGTTTGAGGGTAAGAGCTGCCATTCTTTTAAACAAGGTTATTTTGCAACTCTCTATCTCTGGCATCGGCCTTGTGAGTATGTTGCAAAAGGAAAGTCCTTATGGAATTATTCTTAAGGGTGGTCATCAAATTGGAAGCTTGTTCTCCAGTTTCTCTGTGATGCAGTATTCGCTGTTTATCTTAGAGATGATCTGTTGACTTTTTGATTATCAGCCGATTCTGTTTTCTTTTTATTTGGCTTTAGAGAGCCATTGGGATCACAGAATGTACTAGCTCTGGATGGTGATGAATTTTTAATGAAAATTTCTTCATCAGTTTCATGGATATGCTGATGGTTATGATGGTGAAAGCTAATATTACTTATGGTCTCATTTGCTTTGAATGCGATTTACCGATATCTCTCTATAAAGTCACAAATTATCACCCCTCGATCAACTTGGAGTTTTCTAATTGGTTTTCATTTACGTTAACATGTCAGCTGAATATGTGATTTATGCGGTTTGGTTGGCACTTAGAGGAGGGATGATGTTGGTGGGGAGATGTTTAGAACTTCTCTTTATCATTGTAGTTGAACTTGGGTTTATCTGAACATGATGAAGTGATTCATCAACCGCTCTTATATTGTTGCCGCTCGCACCCCAATGATGAAATTCCCCAGTCATTCATATGGTAAAACTCTCTGGTCATCCATTTAGTAAACTTTTTTGTCTTCCGACGTTTGGCAACAGCAAAGCTGAGGATGAAGTGGGAATCGGTGTGTTAGCAGTTTAAGGCTTCGTTTGGGACGGCGTTCTTACTGCTTCTTAATGCAGCTTTCAAGTAGAAAATTTTTATTTATTGTACTAAAAAGCTGCTTTAAGAAGCAGAAAGAAAGCTGTCCCAAACGAAGCCTAAATTACTCAAATCCTCCTTGTGAAGGATTTTTGCTAAGTCCTGTGAAAGCAGGCAAAAAGCAGTGTCTGTTGCTTTTGTTAGTCAAACCTTAATACCTGTCTTTGTTTTATTGATGGAACTTGTGTAGTTTATTAACATGTTGATGTTTTACGGCATAAGGGTTGTTTAGTTGCTAATTGTGTTAATCAAATGCGTTCAACCATATTTAATAACTTGTATGTTAAATGATTTATTTATTTACTACTGTTGCATCCTTGGAATATTTGCGGCGATAGAGAAATATAAAGTTTAACGTCTTAGCTTTATATAAAGATCCAGCACACAATCAGTTAAAATAGAGAGTATTGTTTATAAGAGACACCACAGTTTTTACGTGAAAACCCCTAAAAAAAGGGGGGGTGGGGCTATGGGGCTTGACCTAGTTTGAATGAATCTATTATTGTTTGCAGTCAATTACAAATGAGGCCCTTCTTTGAGGGGAAGGCCTTGGCTTGATGTAGCTAACATACATCATATAAAGTGCATTACATGATGGGAATTGGAAGAATCATTATTGACATGTTTGTTTGGTCGGCAGGACCATAGTAGGCGGGAGACGGTGCTCAGAAGGAATGTAGTAAGCGGGCGACGGAGGTTGAAAAGATTGTTGTCAGGCGACAGAGGTCGGAAGGACCGGAGTGAGCCCAATATCGATTGATTCGTACATCATTTAAGCTCAAAAATGTTGAGAATTTCTCTTTATCATTGTAGTTGAACTTGGGTTTAACTTAACCTGATGAGGTGATCCATCAACCCCTCTTATATTATTGCCAATTGCACCCCAATGATTAAATTCCCCAGTCATTCATATAGTAAACTCTCTGGTCGCGCATGTAGTAAACTCTGTTGTCTTGTGGCGTTTGGTAACAGAAAAGCTGATGATGAAGTGGGAATCACTGTGTTAGCAACTTAAATTACTCAAATTTTAGGCTGGAAAAGGGTTGTGTATGGATTGATATCAAATGGGGTCTCACGTGGGCCTTGTGAAGGAATTTTTGCAAAGTATTTATTAATTCTTTTATGGTGGTAAAGCCCTTAAGAACGATCAGGATTGAAGTTTGTTCTGTACTTGCTCTATGTTGTATTAGTTATGGTTATTCTTAGAGAAGATCTAAGCTCATCCTCTTCGGCTTCATAGAGGTTCTGTTGATTATGATTGTGAAAGCTAACATACCTATGTAGTCATTGTCCTCCCTCGTGTTTTTGTGTTGGAGGGTGCAATCCATTCCATTACTATTGTTAATAAGGCCTCGTTTAGCAGCAGAACTCCTTTCGCAAAATTGATTTTGAGAAACATTAGTGTCACACTGCAACCTATGCTCCATAACTCTCTCCCCTAGTTTTAAAATATGACACATTTACAAAATTCCTCTATAATTCGTACAATCTTGTGCATCACCTATATTCTTTAAAATAGGAATCAACACACTCATTCTCCACTCATCTGGCATCTTTTTAGTCGTCAAAATAATATTAAAAAGTTTAATAAGCAAAAAAATTCCTTTATCTCATAAGCATTTCCACACTTCCATTGGAATATCATCAGGTCCAACAGCTTTTCCACACTTCATTTTCCAAGAGAAAATAAAATTATCATTTCTATGATGATCATTGTCATGATTTATATTTCTAGAAGCATTTTTCATGACTATAATGATTGCAATGTGGTTTTAAACTTGTGGTCTGGTGATCATTCATTTCCTTCGTTAAGGAATTTTTAATTTTTTTTTTTTTTTTGTTTTGGTGGTGATCATTCAATTGTTAAAGTGTTGGTTGACAGCAGTATGGCTGAGAGTTGCATTCAGATTAAAATTTTCCCGATTTATTTTTTCTTGACTATTTATTTTGGGTATTGCTAATAAATTTTTTTGTACCTTTCTCATGATGATGGCGCCAAATGCTAATGATGATGATGATCACTGGAGGCACTCCTCTGAGATGTTCTCAAAGCAAAATTAGGGCCCCTGGGAAAGAAATTTTGTACTGCTTTGTGTTGTCGTGCCTCGCTTTATAAAGTTGCTATGTGGTGAAAGAATTTATCTGTGCCGTAATATTTGAAATTGGGTTTGTATGAACATGATAAGGTCATCCATCATCCCCTCTTTTATGGAATTTCCTATTGAATTTATGTACAGATGATGAAGTTCTAGGGCTCTGCAGAGTGATGTATCTTGAAGGTGTTATATCTTAATTTTTTCCTATGAAAAAGAAAAAAAATTGAAACTACATTATAGTAAAAAAAATTTATAATTTTTAGAAGGAAATCATATCCTTTGTTTTATCTCTATCATGAAGTACAGTTGGGAGGGCTAAATCATTTTACAGTTATCAAGATTAATGCCATACACATTAATCAGTCGTGTTTTTTTTATGTCTCTTTCTAGTAAGAATGATTCAGAATTTTGCCATCAGTTGCATATGGTTGCTATGGAATATATCTATGTTTCCTATGGTAATGATGTAGCATGTTTGGATGGTTTGAAGCTTCTCAGGCAACCACAGAAGTCATTACCAAGAGAATTCATGTATGGCTGTTTGTAGACAACTACTACATTTGTCCTATTTTATGACTCTCAATATCATGTGATCCCTTGTCTTCTTATTGGTTCCTCATTCTTTCTTCCTTTTAGGAATGTAGTTTTTTGGGTTCTTTGTGCTACACAAATGTGCAATGTCATAGGCAAAGATTTTCTGCTCGTCTTATTTGATGGACTCCACTATCATTTGATCCTTCGTATTCTTGTTCCCTTCTAGTTGTTCTCTCCTGTTGCGAATGCCTTCCTTTTTTCTTTGCTTTGTTTGGATGAATTAAGCATAAAATTAATATTGTTACCTAATATTTACATCTCGGTTGTTTGGTGTAGTTGAAGTTGATAAAAGTTAGTTTCACCAAAAAAAAAATTATAACATGCACATATTTCTCTTTTTCATATTTTCTTAAAATTGAAGTTTGCTAAATATTAGGTTGTGTTCATTATTCAAATTCTTTGTTTATTTTTTCAAGCCAAGCAAAATATAACAATTACTTTTCCACTCAGTTTCTCCTTAATCAAACTGGCGGACAAAGACAATTTTGGATTCATTTCCTTAAGTATTTCAATTTTTATTTCACTTTCATTTCCTCTTTTTCATTTCCTTCAAACCAAACAATGACTTTTGTTCCTTGGTTGCTCACAATGTGCAGTGCAATAGCTAAGTTTCTTTGCACGCTAGAACTTCACAACCATCTTCATAAAATGTTGCAACCATCCCAAAGATACCCTTAGTGTCTTTACAAATATGAACGATGAGTGCTTATTTTTTTTAGAAAGTGTAGATGTGGTTATTGTTTGTCAATTAAGTAGTTCATATAGTTTTTGAAGAACAAGATATCCTATCCTTACATCTTATATTGTTTATCCTCTTTTTTCAGTGACTGGTATTTATAGTGGATTTGAACTAATTAAAATTTAGTATTGGGAATTTGAGAGGAATGAGGAAATGTTTAAATCTTAGTTATTCAAAGAAGTTAATGAATGCTATAATATGTTTGAGGAGCTACCATTCTTTTAAAAAAGGTTATTTTCCAACTCTCTATGTTGGGCATCGGCCTTGTGAGTATGTTTTTGCTAAACGAAAGTACTTATAGAATTGTTCTTAAGCGTGGTGATCAGATTGGAAGCTTTTCCCCCACTTTATATGTGATGTGTTATTCACTGTTAATCTTAGAGATGTTTTGTGGACTTTTCATCATCAGTTGAGTCTGTTTCTTTTTTTTTTTTTTTGCTTCAGAGAGCCATTGGGACATAGAATGTACTAGCTGTGGATGGTGATGAATTTCTCTAATGTAAATTTCTTCATCAGTTTTGTAGATGCAATGATGATCATGATGGTAAAAGCTAACATTACCTATGTACTCATTTGTTATGGCTGTGATTTACCTCTATTTTTTTATAAAGTGGCAAGTTGGCCGTTTAAAGAGAAGTATAAAATTAAGTGTTGCAGAGATGAGGATACTGAAGTGGATGAGTGGCTTTACCTCATAAAATTAAGTTAAATGTTGTTGGTTTTTTTGTCCCTATAAAGTCGCAAATTTCCATCCCTAAGGTAACTATGGTCAATTTTGTGGAGTTTTCTAAATCGTTTTTATTTGCCGTTACATGTCAGCTGGAGATATTAGTAGAAGAATTCTTATAAAGGGTTCTTTATAGGGTTGTCTTGGTTGTTCGAAATTAGAAAATATTTCTAAGTTTGGCAAAATTTGCTAGATACTTTCATTTGTTTGATGCAGTTAGATATCAAAGTGAATTGAGGGAGAAATGTTATTGGTTTACAGTTGGATAACGGTGCGGTCTATCCTTACCAATAGAATTTTTTCTGCTTGATTGGGTTTGTTTGGCATTTGTTGGGACGATGTTGGTAGGAAGAAGTTCATTTTTTTTCTCTTTTTACAGTCAGCTAGAATCAACCTGTTGATGGATTTCATGGCAATGTTGGAAATTTCAAGGTTGTATAGGTTCTATAGGATATGATTTTGTTGGCATGCGATACGCCATCAAAAATTGTCTTTGATTAGAGACAGATCTCGAAGCATATTTGAATTGAGAATTTCCAAATTTTAATTCAGTACTATCTTTTCTCCGATTTCATCAAACTTATAGTTGAAAGAACGTCTCAATGAGATGAACCCAACGACATCTAAATTGGTCCAATCTGAGCCCAAATGTGTCCAAATTTGTGGCTTGAAGCAAATTTGAGGCTTCATAATATTAATTGAGTGACCAATTGATCTTTTGCATATTTGGAAGCATATTTTGCACTCATCTCTTTATTAATGTGTGTTAGATTTTCATGAAAAATTAGGACATTAAATTTTATCTCTCTAGCTCTGCAAATGTTCTCTCATAACAATTTGAACGGGGATATGGCTGGGGATATTGTGTAGGCAGGTATTTCTCGGTTACATTTGTCTGAATAGTTTTTGTTGGATTGTATCTCACTTTTTTTTGGCTTGCTTAGCCCATAGAAAGTATGTCAAATAACCCCTAACAGATTTTTTCATCGGACTCTTCTTTCTCTCTTTTTGTTTCATTACGAGGCTTAATGTCCGAATTTGTGGATTGTTTGTTGGCTTCTTATGTAGAACTCTCCATAGCACTTCTCTTGGAACTTTATCATATGCTTTCTCTAAATCAATAAAAATCATATGTAAATCCTCTTTATTCTCTCTATACTTCTCCATCAAACCTCTCAATAAATATATAGCTTCCATAGTAGACCTACCTGGCATGAATCCAAATTGATTTAGAGAAACATTAGTGTCACGCCGCAACCTATGCTCCATAACTCTCTACCCTAGTTTTAAAGTATGACATATTAACTCAATTCCTCTATAATTCGTACAATCTTGTGCATCACCTTTTTTCTTTAAAATAGGAATCAACACAACAGTCATTCTCCACTCATCTGACATATTATTAGTCTTCAAAATAATATTAAAAAGTTTAGTAAGCCAAAAACTTCGTTCATTTCCTAAGCATTTCCACATTTTTATTGGAATATCATCAGGTCCAGTAGCTTTTTCACATTTCATTTTCTTTAAAGCCTCTTTAACTTCGGTTTTACTAATACACTGATAAAAATAAAAAAATTTATTTTCATTTAGGTGCTAAGGTCCTTGAAGTCAATCGTATTGTCATAATATTTACTGAATAATTTAGCAAAATATCTCATCCACTTTTGTTGAATATCCTCTTCTAATAAAAGCACTTTTTTATCTTCATTTCTTTAAACCAAACAGTGACTTTTGTTCGTTGGTTGCTACACATTGTGCAGTGCAATAGCTAAGTTTGTTTTGCCCCCTGGAACTTCACAATCAATTTCATAAAATGTTGCAACCAACCGGAATATACCCTTAGTGTCTTTACAAATATGAACGATGAGTGCTTGTTTTGTTTTCAAGGTGTAGATGTGGTTATTTTTTGTCAATTAAGTAGTTCCTATGGTTTTTGAAGAACAACATATCCTATCCTTATATCTTATATTGTTTATCCTCTTTTTTGAATGACTGGTTTTTAAAGTGGATTTGAAGTAAATAAAAATTAGTATTGGGAATTTAAAAGGAATGAGGAAATGTTTAAATCTTAGTTATTCAAAGAAGTTAATGAATGTTATAATATGCTTGAG
Source organism: Dendrobium chrysotoxum (assembly GCA_019925795.1). NCBI lineage: Eukaryota > Viridiplantae > Streptophyta > Magnoliopsida > Asparagales > Orchidaceae > Dendrobium > Dendrobium chrysotoxum. The sequence continues at coordinate 39,254,351 of CM034308.1, forward strand.
GATAAGAGCTACCATTCTTTTAAAAAAGGTTATTTTCCAACTCTCTATCTCAGGCATCGGCCTTGTGAGTATTTTTGCTCAAGGAAAGTCCTTATGGAATTGTTCTTAAGGGTGGTTATCAGATTGGAAGCATATCCCCATATTATATGTGAGGTATTATTCACTCTTAATGTTAGAGATGATTTGTGGACTTTTGATCATCCGGTGAGTCTGTTTCTTTTTATTTTTCTTCAGTGAGGCATTGGGATCATAGAATGTACTAGCTGTTGATGGTGATGAATTTCTCTAAGGTAAATTTCTTCATCAGTTTTGTAGATGCAATGTTGATGATGATGGTGAAAGCTAACATTACCTATGTACTCATTTACTATGGCTGTGATTTACCTGTTATCTTTTTGTAAAGTTGCAAGTTGGCCGTCAAAAGAGAAGTATAAAATTAAGTTAAGTGTTGCAGAGATGAGGATACTCAAGTGGATGAGTGGCTTTACCTCATAAAATTAAGTTAAATGTTGTTGGTTTTTTTGTCCCTATAAAGTCGCAAATTTCCATCCCTAAGGTAACTATGGTCAATTTTGTGGAGTTTTCTAAATCGTTTTTATTTGCCGTTACATGTCAGCTGGAGATATTAGTAGAAGAATTCTTATAAAGGGTTCGTTATAAGGTTGTCTTGGTTGTTTGAAATTAGAAAATATTTCTACGTGTGGCAAAATTTGCTGGATACTTTCATTTGTTTGATGCAGTTAGATATCAAAGTGAATTGAGAGAAAAATGTTATTGGTTTACAGTTGGATGACTGATGTGAAACAATCAACGGAATTGCAAGATTTAAAAGAAAATTGTCTTAGCAATGGAATTACAAAATTAATGTTTCAATAAGTTGAGACTTTCAGTTTTCGCAGTTATTGATTCGCTTTAGGCATGTGGTTACACATTCAAAAGATAGAACAATTCAAAATAATAACAAGCAAAATAGTAAATCAGATATGCAGGTAACAATAATCCTTTGCTTAACAAATAAAACTTTCACTTTAGGGTTCGTCAATCTTGATCTTGCAGTTGGCTTAGCGGAGAAGGGGTAGAAGAAACCTTAGAGATGCCACCACAAGACAAGTGGCGCGTGGGATCTTGTTCGCCGGAGAGGTAGTCTGAGTTGGAGAAGGCGGTGGACGACCTATGAGTTGCCATGAACCGGAAGGTTGTTGTTCTTCGATGACTTCCACCAACGTGAAAAGGATACGATCCACGTAGTCTTCGACGGTGAAATCAAATCCAAAGCTGTGATCGAAGAAGGGAGACTGTAGAATATCTAGTTGGCCTTGCTCGTCGTACGCGAACCCGTGTTCAACTTCGGGATTCGCCATCCATGTGCTTGGAAGTATCCTGGTGGTGTTCCTTGGTGAGGCCGCTGGTTGGGGAGGTAGAGGGGGCAGTGGATGAGGGCTGTTGGCGGGTGGGAAGGAGAGGAGAGGGAGGGGGCGGGTAAAGCTAGGTTTGAATTAGGAAAAGGGATTGTAAGGGAAATCTGAAATTAATTCAGATTTTCCTAAGAGGGGAGGGAGGGAATAATTTGAATTTCAAATTATTCATCAAAGGCTAGGGGGCGGCGGTTTAAGAGGGGATTAGGGGCTGATTTAGAGGGGTTTGATTTTAAATAGGAGAGAGAGAGCTAGGAGAATTATTTGATTTTAAATAGGGAGGGCCGGTCACATAGAGAGAGAGGAGGGGTTTGGTTTTAAGTAGGTGGGCCCCACGGTTAATTATTTGATTTAAAATCAAATCTGAATTTTATTTCAGATTTTATTTAAGTGGGGAAGTTTCCTAATTTAAGTTTAAGCATTAAGAAAGTATTTGAATTCCAATAATTAATTGAAATCCAAGTTGGAAACTTTCCTAATGAACTAGAGCTTAATTTAGGAAATAATTATTGCTCCTTGGGGGAATTTGAATATCAATTTGGAGGAGCAATGGGGGCCGGCGGCTATGCGTGTGGAGAGAGGCGGGTGGAGGGTGGAGGCCGGCGGTTGGGGGGCCAAGGGAGGCCGGCGGTGTTGGAAGTGGGGTTCGGTTTAGGGAGGGGTGGGGCGGTGAGGAAGGGGAGGCTGGCGTGTGTCGGGGTAGGAGGGTTGGCCAATGTGGGGAACAAGGAAGAAGCGATGAACTGCGAACCTTGGACTCCTCCAAAGGTTGACGGGTACTACTCTCACCCTCACCTAGGATTAATCCTCTCAAAAACTCACAGAGATCAAGCAAGAAAGTGGAAAATATCATTCATAGTCATCATTGGAAAATAATACAAATACTAGGCCTTAATATTTAGGCCTCCAAAAGCAAAAACGTAAAAGACACATTTGCCCTCGGGCTACAACAAGTAACAAATCTCTCATAGGGGTACAAATGAAAAACTGAAAATATAAATGACAGAAATATAATAACACATTATAAATAGAGACTATGAATCGTAGCCATCGATCTATGATTCCTCTGATGGTAAGTGTGTTGAAATCTCCTGCAGATGTCCTCATCAATGACTGTGTGGTCTATCCTTCCCAATAGAATTTTTTTTTTTTTTGGTGGGGTTTGTTTGGCATTTGGAGGGATGATGTTGGTAGGGAAAAGTTCATTTTTTTTCTCTTTTTACAGTCAGCTAGAATCAACCTGTTGATGGCTTTCATGTCAATATTGGAAAGTTCAAGTTTGTATAGGTTCTATAAAAAAAAAAGTTTGTATAGGTCCTATAGGATATGATTTTGTTGGCATGCGATACACCACCAAAATCATCTTGATTAGACACAGATCTTGAACATATTTGAATTGAAAATTTCCAAAATTTAGTTCAGGACCATCTTAGCTCCGCTTTCATCAAACTTTCAGTTGAAAAGAACGTCTCAATGAGACGAACTCAACAACATCAAAATTTGTCCAATCCAAGCCCAAATGTGTCCAAATTTGGGGCTTGAAGCAAATTTGAGGCTTCACAATATTAATTGAGTGACCAAATGATCTCTTGCATATTTGGAGGCGTATTCTTGCACTCATCTCTTTATCAATCTATGTGTTGGATTTTCATGAAAAATTAGGACATTAAACTTTTATATCTCTCTAGCTCTGGGAATGTTCTGTCTCATAACAATAAGAAGGGGGATATGTCTGAGGATGTTGTGTAGGCAGGTATTTTTTGATTACACTGATTAGTTTTTGTTGGAATGTATCTTACATTTTTTTTTTTGCACGGTTATCCCCAAGAAAATATGGTCAGATAACCCCTAACAGATTTTTTCATCGGGCTCTTCTTTCTCTCTGTTTGTTTCATTAAGAGGCATTATGACCAAATTTGTGGGTTTTTTGTTGGCTTCAATGTATCAAAATGGTATTTTTCCCAAAATATAATCAAATAATCTTTTTATAAAAAGGCAAAAGAAAGGTTTGCAATTATCATTATTATTGTTAGCCTTTTCGTTACTTATTTAGCGACATACATTCTAAATTTTACCATCTCCAATTTAGATTTTAATGCCCTTTATATTGCTCAACATTAGAATACCTTAGAAGCTCCCAGGCTTAACATGAGAGCCCACCGACCAATCTCTTGCTTAGATGCCTTTGATGGATTTTTTTATGTTTACTTTGGTGACGACGATGCTTGTATATGAGACAAGCATATAATTTTTCTACTCATCACTTTACTCATATCTATCTTATAACGACTGCTGTGGTGCTCGATAAGCTCCAGGTAACTTTCTCCTTGGCCAACTTCTGGTATTGTTGCTGTTGCCAGATTTTTCTATTATCAATTCTTACATTGTTCAGAAAGTGTTGTATTTACCTTATTTCATTTTCCTCTGCTCATGTTGATATCTATTGGAGATGCAAGTGGCTATGATTGCCAACTATTGGCATTGTTATTGCTTTCTCTCTGGGCGGATCTTCCTTGGCCAAATTTTCTTATTCTCAATTTTTCAAATGATGAGGCGTCAAGAATGGCTTGAATTGCATATAAATGTGTTATTTTTTCTTATTTAGCTCTTGTAACTGAAGAGGACGGGAGATGGTAGTCTATTTTTTTTTTCCATGTGAGATATTCATACAGCAGATTAAGTAGGAATTTAACTAAGTAGATTTAAGTAAATGCAGATTTATTAAATCCTGAGGGTTTTAAATCCTAAATTATATTTGGCAAAAAAATTAAATCTGATAATCTTGTGAAACTGTTTGAAACTCGGGATTTAAGGTTGTTAGTTAATTAAATTTAAAAATTAATTCGTATTTTAAATTTAGTATAAGTTTTAAATGATTTGCTTGTTAGTTTTAATTTGAATATTGATAATGTAATATAATTATAAATAGTATAATTAGAAGATGACCTAATAATCAATTTATTTAATTGATAGATTAATTATTAATTACAGTATTACTTTGTTATTATTATTTTTGTACTTACTCAATGCAATTACGTCCTGATGGTATCAATTCTGCATAGTTTCTTATATGCTTGCATCTGCATGTCAGAGGAAGTAACTTCTACTTCTGCATTCATACAAAGAATTCTTTATAAGGATCATTTGGTATCTTGAATTTGGAAAATATGCTTCCCTCGTAGTAACACTGATGAAATTGTTTTAATTTAAAGCATAAAATAAGTGAGAATAACATAATCATTTTTATCATCATCTTCTTCATCATGATTTCTTTGATGCGGTGTGGTAAGCATTTCTCATGATTATAGTGGTTGAAATTGGGTTAAAACCCATGGTACGGTTATCCATCATTCTCTACTTCAAGCATTTTCTTCGCATTCTTCTTCTTCTTCTTGAGCTCATTATGATGATGGCTAAATGCTAATGATGATGATCACTCAAAAGAATATTTCACTTAAATCTACCTTGTAAAAACTCTTTTCGTGCTTGAGAAGGTCCAGGACTCGCATCTTCTTCTCTGATGATCACTTTAACTAAATGTAATTTTCTCCTTGATCCAGTTCAACTATTGTTTCTGTTACCAGATATCTATGATTGTTGCATGTTTTGTTAAGAAAGTGAAGTGTTACTTTGTTTAATTTTCCTCTGCTCAATTTAATTTGTACTGGATATGCAATGGCTATTGTTGCATCGTGGAACATCTGTGTTGGTAGAGATATAAAATTTAACGTCTTAGTTTTGTACGAAGGTTCATCACACATACAGATAGGAGAGATGCAATAGTCAAAAGAGATACTCGAATTTTTTACGTGAAACCCCTGAAAAGGTGAAAAAACATGGGGTCTTTCCCAATTAAAATGAGTCCACTTGTGTTTGTTGTTGATTACAAGTGATGCCTTTCCTCGGGTGAAGGCCTTGGCTCAATATATCAAATATACATCATATAGAGCGCATTATGTGGTTGGAGTTGGGAGAATCTAGTGATGTGAGTATTGTTATCAAAAGGATGTTGGTCTGTTCGTTTGGTTGGTAGGACCATTGTAGGGTGATGGAGGTCAGAGGGATCGTAGTTGGTATTGAGCAAGGTCGGAGGTCGTAGGGATCTTAGTCGGCGGATTATAGAGGTCAGAGGAACCATAATTAGCGGATGATGGAGGGATGTTACTTTGATATTGTCGATTACCAAATGTGAATGATCAACGGCTTTTTTTTTTGAAGAGTACATCGAAAGGATTACCTTCTCTCTCACCGCCGCTATCGATGAACAACTTTCTTCCATTCAGTGGTGAATTATTTCTAAAGCTTGATAAAGATGAGCCACTTTCCCAAGTTTTTGCCTTTCTAAGTTTAACATTAATTGTGGCATCATAAAGATCTTAAAGACTTCCTCCACAAGCCATATTTATTAAGAGTTGAGTAAGAGATTTCTTTCATAGTGACTAGTCTAAATGTTAACTGTGGGATTCTATTTGAAAACTTCCATGTACTGCAAAGTTTGATTTGAAGAGATTATTTGGTGCCCTAAACGATTATTGTGTGATTTGACATAAGCTATGTCACCCCTCTTATTGCTTTGATATTTGTTTAAGTTGCTGAAGTAAATTAATTATTATTGCTCTAATCTAAGATGTCTAATTTCAACAATTGTATAGTTCACCCGTTTTTAATTATACTTCATTTTGGTATCAGAGCATGGTTGCATTTAGGTGCCTATTAGGAAAACTTTTCTTGTATGTTTAGCATCTAAATCACATCCTGCATATATTAAATTTATTTGCCTATTAGTATATTAATCTCTTTCATATTTGCATAGTTCTGAGTCACCCTTAGATTTAGGATGGGCTATGAACAACTTCACAGGACCTTAGATCTATTGGTAGGTAAGATGAACATGATTAGCCAACAACTTAAAGAAAATCAATCCGACCTAGTCGAACTCCGTCGCTAAACAATGAAGCGATTCGACACACTGGAACAAGCTAGAAATCATCCTACACCTTACACTCCTTCTAGACCTCCTTTGCTGTATGGAGATGATACCTTTCCAGATGAGGGACACCCACGTGCCCCTTATCGAGTTCCTCAGTACGGTTATGACCATAATTACGATATTGATATGCCTCTATTGAAAAACATCAAGGTAAATGCCCCAACCTTTGACGGTACCCTCGATCCCTAGCTCTTTCTGGACTGGATTAAGGGCATGGATAGTTTTTTTAAGTAGTACAACATTTCTGAAACTAGGAATGTCCGATTCGCTAAATTGAAGTTCACTGGTAGGGCTAGTCAATTTTGGTCCAACCTAGAAAGCCTTAGAGAATTCTGAAACAAGTATCCTATTACTGATTGGCCATAAATGAAACGCAAACTTAAACAGAAGTACTTACCTTCCTCGTACTTTCCTAGGCTCTTTGATAGATGGAATAGGTTAACCCAATGTAGTAAACCAGTAAAGGATTACATTGCAACGTTCGACGATTATCTGATCCGTTGTAAGGGGGAGACCTCTACTACCCCCGCCCAAATTTTGTCCATGTTTCATATCGGTTTGCGTGAAGACCTATGCAACGAACTATTCGCTCGGAACGTTACTTCCCTAGAAAATGCCTGCAGCCTAATGTTAGACCTTGAGGAAACTCGTTTCCAACACTCTAGTCGACACCAAGATCCTAGACCTTCCTACCGACCCTCCAGTGGCTCGGCCCCTCACCACTTCACTGCCCGGCCAACCCCTGGAAACACTACCCGACCGCTTTGTGGTCCTCCCACACCCTGTCCTCACCTTAGAAGTAAACCTCCCACCCCGAATACCCCTAGGTCCCACCCAGGGACCAAGTGCTTTCGATGTCAGGGTTATGGGCATATCTCCTCTCAGTGTTTTAGTTCTTACAAAGTCACTATTATTGATGAGATCACTGAAGAAGAGTCTGAGTCCGAAGTTGACCAAATTCACCAAGTCGAAGATGATGGTGAATTCTTTGAGGTGGACGACGACACTGCTGTCGTCCACTATATTAAAAAAATAGACACCTCTCCCATCTGCGTGGTGAGATGGGCATTGTCCCAATCTGTTGCCACTGATGACTGGTGTAGGACTTCAATCTTTCACACCTACACCAAAATTAAGGATAAAAATTATAAAGTCATAATGGATAGTGATAATTGCATCAATGTAGTTTCTTCCAGCATGGTATCTAAACTTAGTCTGTCTGTCGTTCCGCATCCTAACCCATACAAGATAACTTGGGTCAACTCCACTGCCTTAGAGGTGAAAGAACGAAGTCTCATACACATCTCCTTCGCTGACTATAAGGAGATTGTATGGTGCGATGTGCTGATAATGGATGTTGGACAAATCATCTTAGGACGTCCCTGACTCTTTAATAATGATGTCCACATTTATGGTCGTTCAAACACCTGAGTGTTTGAGCATGCGGGCAAAAAGATCAAGCTTTTACCATCACAGCTCAGGGTTAAGGAGGATCCTAAACTCAATCTTGTCAAGCCCAAGAAGGGGTTGAACATTGTGACCGCCAAGGTCATGGATTCTGAGATTGCCAAAGGTGCACTCTTTTATGCCTTGGTTGGCCGTGAGACTTCCACTGAGTCTGATGAGCCTATTCCTCAGGAGGTTCAACCCATACTAAGTAAGTTTGCTGATGTCTTCCCCGATGATCTCCCTAATTAATTATCCCCACTTAGAGACATCCAGCACGTGATAGATTTTGTCCCTGGAGCCTCCCTCCCCAACCTACCCCACTATGGCATGAACCTTACAGAACATGCTGAGCTTAAAAAGCAAGTGGATGAGTTACTGCAATAGGGCTAATCAAGGAAAGTCTTAGCCCTTGTGTTGTACGAGTCCTTCTTACATAAAAAAAAGGATGGTACGTAGAGAATGTGTATCGATAGCTGTGTTGTCAACAAAATCACAGTCAAATATCATTTTCCTATTCCAAGGTTAGACGATATGCTTGGTATGATGATTGGATCCACTCTTTTCTCCAAAATTGGCCTTAAGAGTGGATACCACCAGATTCGGATCCGACCCGGTGATGAGTAAAAAATTATCTTTAAGACCAAGGATGGTCTATTCAAGTTGATGGTAATGCCTTTCGGGTTGAGTAATGTCTCGAGTACTTTCATGAGGATCATGACCCAAGTGCTTCGCCCTTTTATGAAAAAGTTTGTCGTTGTTTATTTTGACGACATCCTTATCTATTGTCAATCTGTGACCCAACACTTAGACCACTTGAGGCAAGTCTGTAAGGTCTTAAGAAAGGTGAGGCAAGTCTGTAAGGTCTTAAGGAAGGTGCAACTTTATGCAAATCCTAAGAAGTGCACCTTCATTGTTGACAGTGTAATCTTTCTAGGCTTTATCATCCCTACCCAAGGGGTATCTGCAGACCCCGAGAAGGTGAAAGCCATTATAGAATGGCCTATTCCTGAGGGCATTCGTGAAGTCTGCAGCTTCCACGGTTTAGGCACATTCTCGGGGTAAGTTTGAGGGCCTTTGTCTTCATTATATTTTTTATGCATGTAGGTGAAATCTTGGAATCTTTCTTGATGAGAAGGGAAAAAGGAAATTGCATTATGAGGCTAAATCTTAATGAGTGAGCTTGATGTAGAATTAAATGTGTGGATAATTATGTAATGTTGAAATTAACGTCTTTTAAATTTGAGCAATAATAATTAATTGTACTTTAAGCGACTTAAGCAAATTTCGAAAATAAAAGAGAGTCAATTTAAGTTAGGCCAAATTACAAGATAAAAAGCTAGAATCATAAATAATCAGTTCTAATCATGATTAGTATAGCATGGAGGAGTTCAAAGGAAATCTCTAATTTAATAAATATATTAGGCACTAATGGAATCCACTCACTCACACTCTTGATGTGGACTAAGCGGAGATATGTTGCACAACCTTTATGATGCCACAATTAAAAGGAAATCTTAGAAAGGCAAAGATTTGGAAAAGAGTTTACTTTTATCAGGATTTGAAAATGATTTGCCACTGAGCGGGAGTAAGTTGTTCGTCGATAGCGGCGGTGAGAGAGCAGATAATCCTTTCGATGTAGTCTTCACTAGTACGGTAGATCTCCAAGTTGATATCAAAGAATCGCGATTTGAGGATATTAACTTGACCTTGATTATTGTACACAAACTCAGTGATCGAGTTCTGGATCTGCCATACATGAGTGGGTAGCAACTATGGGTTGTGGGAAGTTCTTGGACAGCAATCGGTGGCCTTTCAGACGACAAGACAGCAAGGAGGGGTTGCAGGAATTTCTGGACAGCACCTAATCAGCTACTGGACAGCAAAGGAGCTCGCTAAAATTTTTGGACAGCACGTTAAACTTGTCCAAAAATCTGGACAATAGTTTTAGAGGGGAGGATTTTGGAGTTTTGGCTCTTTGGATGCAAGGGAACTATGTGATTATTCTGGAGAAATATGTGAACAACAGTGGGAGGAAATCAGGAATTAATTTTCTTACCTAGGTGGCATGCTAGTTAAATCACAAACCAATTGGAGAAAGGGAGATCGGTGGTTGGTCTTGGAGGGGAATTAGAGGATTGATTAGAGAGTTTTAATGTGGTGTATTAATTAGACAGGAGATAGATAGATAGAGGGGCGGCAACCCTTGATGGGTTGATTGGGGATTAATTTGTCTCCACATTCATTAAATGTGAGATTGACATTAAATCTGATTTAATTTCAGAATTGTATAGATTGGGACTTTTCAAAAATATGTTTTATTAATTAGGAAAGTTTTTGAAATTTAAATTCATATGAATTTGAATTAAGATATCTTCTAAATTAATAATGGGGTATATTAAGAAGGTAATAATTTTAGGCAATTGTGGATTTGGGGAGGAGGGAATGTAGTGGCTAGTGGGTAGGGTTGGGGTTTGGGAGGAGTTCGGCCGGTGGTTTGGGGAAGAGGGTGGTTTAGGAGGCCGGCGGCTAGAAGGAAGCGGGATGGGGCTTTTTGGGCCGGCGGCTAGGTGGGGTGGATGTGGTGGCCGACGGTTGGAGGGGGGAAAGGGGATGGTGGTCAACAGATTGTGGGGAAGAGAGGGGAGGAAGGGGAAGGAGGAGGTAGACCATGAACCCGGATGCTAGGGCTGCAAGTGAACCAAACGCTCGATGAGCTACTCGATGCTCGGTTCGATTAAAGCTCGTTTGTGATCGTTTAACTAACTAAACAAACAAACTTGAACAACATTTTAAATACTCGATCCTTAAATAAACAAGCTTGAACACTAATGTGTTCGGTTCATTTATGTTCACGGACATAATCATTTGAAGTTCGTGAACAAGCTCAACATTAAGCTCGATTCGTGAGGCTGACTGTGACATTCAGTAGTTCATTAAGGAAGAAAATCTAGTAGTTTATTTTGATTGCTTAGAATGGTGGAAGGCTAACTTCATATTATTGTTTGTTCAATAGGTTGTTTGCTAAATATGTTCACGAACATAGCTCGATAAAGCTTGTTTGTTTAAAGCTCGATAAGCACTAAACGAACCAAACATGAACCGAACATGAACCAAACATGAACCAAACATGAACACCCTTAAATTAAATGAACCAAACATGAACACAAACAATAAAGCTCGAATCAAACACGAACCAAACATGAACAGGCTAATGATAAACGAACTCAAACATGAACACTCACATACTCGGCTCGGCTCGGTTCGTTTGCAGCCCTACCGGATGCTTCCTGCTGTTGGTGGGTGTTGTGTTGATCTTACCTAGGGTTCTCGTCAAAGCTCTCTCTCACAAGGATCACAAGAGATAATTTGCTGAAATTTTTATAATCTTATTCATTACCCTCTCCAAAGAGGAGGAGGGGATATAAATAATTAATGTTTACAATGAAAAAATAAAAGACATAAATGCCCCTAAGGGTCACAAACAATTATTCCCTCAAGTGATGGTAGAAACGGAAAAACTGCGATAATAAATCAAATACATATAATAACTCAAAAATAAATCGGTGCGATCGTGGCTGTAGATCGTCGGTCTCGTCTCTGGTAAACTCTCCAAGGTTGGATGTCCTAATCAGAGCTACAGATAAAATTCTTATTTTTTATCTCTTCTTCATCATGAAACGCAGCTAATTGGGCTTACTCACATGATGGATACCAAGACTAGTGCTATAAACATAACATAAGGTTGCATGTTGTTGTTTTTCTGTTAATGAATAAAGAATATTTGCGGGCAATGATGATGATTTTTAGGCTAGTCATTTTTCTTAGTAGGACTACCATGTAATAATTTTATATTTTCTATGATGTTTATGTTGCATTTCAGAATGGCCTGAAACTTCAAGGAACCACAACTGTGATCACTAGGGGGATTCATGTACTATGATATAAAGAACACTACTCTACTTTTCTTTCTTCATGAATCAAGATGTCAATTGGGCTACTTGTTATTTGTCTCTTCTTGTTTTTCTTAATCAGCTTCTTTCCTTTTGATTATTGTCTTTTTGGGTTTTTTTGGTGCTATACAATGTGCAGTGTGGTAAGTATTACTATCTTTGAAATTATAAGGCTGTGTCAGATGTATATTTGTATTGGATGGGCTTGTTGTGGAAGAAGCATGGCTCTTTGGGTTGTTGCCCCAAGTTCTTCTGCTGTGCTGTTTTCAAATAAAAGTGATCAGTGCCTATGTTTATAACTTTGTCTATGTAGCTACTGTTAGCCAGCTATCAATGGATCTTCCTTGGTTGAGCTTTCCTTGTTCTTAGTCTGATTTATTTCTTAAACTTGAAAATTGAAATTTATACTAGAAAGTTTTCTTAGAAAACAGAAAGATAGTTGTCCCACACGAAGCCTTAGTCTTTTTTTTACAAGATAGTGGACATTATGATTGAGGTCATAATTAGTCAATTCGTAGTTTTTTTTTTTCATGTTAAGGCGACTCTAATCTTATTTTGCCACTGGGGCTACTCCAACTTTTTCACATATATACTTATTTGGCATTCTATCTCTAAAAGTTTAACTACTTATCCACCCGAGCATACTCATCCATGCAGCACTTAACTTAGTTTTATGCTTCTCTTTTAATGCCTAATATTTTGCGCCATAAAGCATTGCAGGTCTTACTATCATCTTATAGAATTTTCTCTTAGTTTTTGAAGAACAGGAGATCTTATCCTTATATTTATTGGTCCACTTGTTTGAAAGATTGGGATTTAAAGTGGAGTTCAACTAAATGTTCTTCTTTTGGGCTTTGGGTGCTACAAAATGCCATTTATTTTATGAGATTCTACATTTATTTTCAACTTCTATAACATTTATTAGTTTATAAAATGTATGATACTAAAAATTAGATAAAGTGAAAGAAGCTCACAGCTACCATCTATTAGGATTTGCTATATTTTTTTATATTTTCTATAGTTTGGTATGCTATGGCGTGTATATTGCTTGGTTCAATGTGATGCAGATGATTGGACTGATGGATCTATAGGCAGGCTTCAACATACAGTGCTTTATTCACCGGTGGTCATAACGGTACAGTTGTTTTCATGCAAGCCAAGAAGTACCTACAATTGCCTACCCCATATGTCAAGACTTTTTCTTTCTTTATTTTAAATCCTGAATTAGCCACTATTTTCCAAGAGTTGCAAAACTTTCCGATGCATTTTTTCTTTACTCGTATTGTGGGTATGTCAAATAATTATTTGAGCCTGATTCTCTTGATGACAATGGCTAAATGCTAAAGATGGATTTTTTTGGCTTTGAGGAGCGATGTTGTTTGAAGAGCCGTAATATAATATTGTCATGAAAAAGAAAAAAAAAATTGAAACTACCTTATAGGAAAGAAATATTTATGATTTTGAAAAGGAAATCCTACCTTTAGCTTCATCTCTACCATGAAAGAAATATTTATGATTTTGAAAAGGAAATCTTATTTTAGGACGTTCAATCTCATATGATCCCTCAACTTTTTATTGGTTCCTTAATTCTTCTTTCCTTTTTGGAATGTAGCCCTTTGGGTTCTTGGTGCTACACAATGTGCAATGTAGTAGGAAAAGATTCTATGCTTCTCTTTTTGGGACTCCACGATCTTTTGATCCTTCTTTTTGTTCCCTTCTACTTGTTCTCTCCTTTTGGGAATGCCTTCCTTTCTGCGTTGCTTTGTTTGGATGAATTAAGCATAAAGTAAATATTATTTAATCTAATATTTTCATCTTAGTATGGTAAACATTACCCTCTTGAAGTAATTCCTTTCTAAGGTTGTTGTGGATATCTTTGAGCAGGCATTTCTGTGGAAGAAGCTTTTTTGGGATGTTGCACAAAGTTTTGATATTTTCCACAAATGTGAGATATCGAAGTACGGGACTGATTATGAAGAGCTGTGGCTTGCATATGGGAAGAGGAGATTAGGGGCTTGGAGTTCGGCACAGTGAGCTTAGGTCGGAGAGCCTTCGATTCGGTCAAGAGGGAAGGCGGCTTCGATACCAGAAGATGCTCGGCCTAAGGAGGTCGGACGTCTGGGTCGGAAAGGAGTCAGGGTTGGACAAGGCAGGAGTTTGCGGCTTGGGGAGTTTTCAGAGCAGGGAGAGGGCAGGTTGGTTGAGCCACTTGGTTGGATGGAAGAGGAAGGCGACAGAATTTGTCTGACTAGGGTAGATGTTCGTCCAGGTAGGGCTTGTGGATTGGAGGTTGGAGATTTGTGTGGGATATGAGGAAGTCGGCACAGGCGTTGGAGTTTGGCCTGATGTCGAAGTCGGAGGAAATGAGGACGACGAGGTCTTCACTCGGCTGAGGTAGGTCGAAGGCAGTTTCAATGGGAGAGGAAGAAGCTCGATCGCTGCTTGCGGAAGTCTTGCGAATAGGAGGAAGGAAAGAAAACGTTTGAGGCTTTGCTTCTGTCTCGTTTTAACGACGCGAATCAAGAGACGATCGAGGCAGTTTTCGCGCAGATATTGCAAAGAAGTAATTGGAACGGCGCCGACAAGCAGGCTAGCGGGATATCGGTGGGATTTCAGCAGGATTCGTGGATCCAACGGGTACGAGGTATGTATGCGGGATTTCTACCTTCTTTTTTTTGTCTTTGTACAGTGGTCAACATGCTTTGAGGTGCTTTGTAGACCCCCTCTATGTTATCAAAAATTGTTTCTGGCGACAAAATAAATGATTCTTGGGAAGTTAACGATGATGACCAATATGTGAGAATTTTTCCTCTTTATAACCATAAAGATTATTTATTTTGGGTGCAACAAGTACACGCAAATCTTCCTTTTATGCTTCAACTAATAAGCATACCAAATTTAGGGTATCTAGGGTCAAAGGATTTCCAAGCTTCTCTTTCTACTAGATGTCACAACGACACATGTATTTCTTTGCAGCATGCCAAGTCATCTCTTCACCAGATTTTTGGGTTTTGAATAATCTTTGAAGTTTAGGAATCAATAAGAAATATTTGACAATGTTAGCAAACTTTATTTAGTCTTTCTTTCCTCATGTACCAATCCACCTAGAAGAATCACAAATATGGCAAGCCTCATGATCATATCTTTCTAGAATAGACAATAATAATATGGGCAGGCATCTATATTTGTATATCCAAGATCAAATGTTTTCATTATCTTTTTCATTTTATATATGTTTTTAGGTATCAAAGCCCCATTACTTCTTCATTTTATATATGTTTTTAGGCATCAAAGCTCCATTAGGGAAAGCATCAATTAATAACTCTAGCAATTGATCAAAAGATTTAGTAGTTCAAGAGTGTAGACACTTTGGACAAAATAAATGCTAGATGAAGGTTAGTTTTCTAAATGACTTACATCAATGATATAGTTATGCTCCTGCTTTTAGTAGCAAATTGTCAAATTTCATAATATTATTATTTGGTGGATCTATGTTGAACTCATTATGTTCATCATCTATATTTATATTAGTCTTGCTTGAGCCGACTATGTCCCTTAATAGTCCTATATCATTTTTGTTTGGTTGGTCGGTTTGAATTGGTATTTCTTCAACATCATAAGTGTAAGAAATGTTTTGTGTGATATACCTACACCCATAGTATCATATTCCTCTCTATGATGATTCCATACAACATATCTAGAGAAAATCTTTTAGAAAGTAAATGCATTTTGACATCTTTTATATAATCAAAGTATCTATTAATACATAATTTATATGGCCATAGGATTTTTCGTGTTGACTTTTGAATCGCACTTTCAAATTTTAAAAATTTATCAACACCTTCAACATAATCAAAACTCCATTTTGATTTTGTTATCCAACTCATATTCATTTTAATCGAGAAATGAAGGTTCAAATTGCTTCTATATAAAAAAAAACCATTTGCTCAATGATGGTGCTTATGGAGATAACATTGTAGGTTGCCCTATTGAGTGTGATGGCCCAATTAATTTGTAATGACATTATATAAGTTTTTCTTTTTGTTGTTTTATATGATTCATCTTTTGTATTAAAGATTTAGTCATTTTTACAATAATTTTAAATAAATATTTTTCATAATAAATTATTAGAACCTCTTCAATTCTCAAGTCTCATAAAATTATAAAGATAAATATTTTTAAATGACTATTACAACTTATTTCCTTGATTATTGGGGCTTCCATTGAAACCACAATTCAGAAGCAAAAGTAGGATTGGACTCTTCAACATGTGGAGATATTAACGCAAGGCATTCTCATACACAGAGATCCATATTTTTCTTCATCAAAGATCCATATTTTTTATCAAATGAGGCAATGATGTACCAACACATAAGCAATAAAACAATTCAAAGCTAAGCAGCTGACTAGAAAAATATCACAACTTGAACTAATTTAAATATTTCTCTATTATCATTATCTTAAATTTTATAATGTAATTAGCTTCTCAAAATGGGAAACAAAACTTTGGGTAAAAGATGATAGAATAGTGACAAACAAAAAAATATGACAAGGAAAAAATTTTGGTGAAGAAATTAGAGTTTAACCAAAATATAATGGATTGTTGGAGAATTTGAGCATCGGGACTAACGATGAGACTCGGACGACGAAACTTGCTGTTAACAGCAACTAGACTGTCGATGTCAATGACAAGATTTAGATGAGCAGATGAATCTCGGGCCTAATCGAACCAAAAAAAGAGAAAAGAGAGAGAGAGAAATGATCAATCGAAACATAGGACGGCATTGAATGGGTAATGGAAGGAATTATGGAATTAGGGTTTTGAATTGCAATTTACTAAGGGGTACAGCGACTATCAAAATCGTCAGTATTACAGGCAATTAAAATCGACCCATTAGAAGCGGTTTAAACTGCCTTTATTACCCACTGGTGCGAAATATATATATAAATAGCGGTGGTTTTTAAACCGTCACTATGAATTGCTATGAAAAGACTCATTTTTTAGTAGAGTATATATATAAAAGACGCTGTATATTATGTTTAGTCCTTTCATGTGTATAATCGAGAGATATAAATGTCGTATAGACATAATGACTACTTAATCACATGTTTGATACATAATAGGCTTGCTAGAGAGAGAGAGAGAGAGAGAGAGAGAGAGAGTTGTGGGAAGGATTATATACATCTCCTAAAGGCTTATATAACTACATATAGTTTGCCAACACAAGAAATGTCGTGTTAACATAATAGAATGTTTAACTGAGATGATAATATATCTTACCGCGGCTATAATTTTTCTTTCCAAGAGACTAAAAACATGCCTTGACAAGATGATAACAAGTCTCGCAGAGGGCAAAGGAATGTTGGACTCTAATGAGGAACTATAGAGACCTTATATATGTAGAACATATTCACATGGACTTCAAATGCTATAATAACAAATTCCACTGAACATACAAAGAATATTGGTTTAAATATAAGTTTTCAGGAAACAAAGAGAAAAAAAAATGAACAATTATATGTACAATGACTTGGGAGTACTAGAACAATGAATTATGCAAGCTTATCACCAACTAGTAAGTGCTTAATGAAACATAGTAATCATATCTCAGGCTTTCACTGGGCATCCTTTGGCGACCACTCCAGGAGCTGTAGGGCAATTTGCAAGGGGACAAAAGTCACTTGCCTCGCCTCCCACCCAATCAATTCCACCAATATCATGATATTGTAAAGCAAAGAAGATGAGAACTCCCATGAAAGCAACTCCAGCATCTAGGGCGGCCGACATTACGTAGGTGTGCCTTGCCCACCATTCCTTATATTTGTTGTAAATGTAGTAGTTGAAGAAGATGCCAACTGCACCCCAGGTGATATAGTTCACGGTGTGCGCAGGGGGGATAGCACCAGCACCTCCAATAATGAGAGGTATATGGATGTATTTGAGCCATTTGCAACCAGGGAAGGTCTGAGAAATCCACCAGAAAGGAATGGGTAGCAAGAAGCCAGCAAGGAAGAAGTAGTTCAAAGCAGAGTAGAGACCGAGTTTTCCGAACATTCGCATAGGGCCAACAAGTCCCCATATGATGGATGCATTGTAAAATACATCGTCTCCTGGGCATGTCCATGGACTGTCAGCTGGTAGTTTATCTGTGTCACATATGTTCTCAACTGAATCAATAAGAAACCATGCAGTTCCAAAGTAGACCGTAGCTGCTATCACTGTCCCTGTCAACTGAGTTTTTTTTTTTTAAAGACAATCATAACAATGTTAGAAAATGTTTATTACAAATTGTTAATTACTATTAACTCAATACAATTTAGGTAATGGATTTGCTGCTGTTATAGAGAGTTCTATGTAGTAAAATGCAATTAAAATGCACATGACAACGGTGTCATGTTCATGAGATTGAAGCCTATAAACTATTAAATGCTTTTTCTTGTTGCTTAAAGAGGCTAAATTACTCGAAGTTAACCATTTTTTATTATATTAGTACTTTTGTAACTCTTGTAAGATCTCATGCTTATGTTGATAGTTATCTAAATAGAAAAAGAATTACCTGTGAGATGAACATAGATCTGGGGGGAATCTTCATATAGTGTCCCAGGTTGAAATCACTGAGAAATGTGAGTGCTTGAGACATGCTAATATAGCCATATGTCTTGAATGTCACATTTGCTAGGGGCTTTCCAGGTAGAATTAGACCAATGATGTACTCTGTGATGATATTGAGCCCTGGTTGCTATTAAATAATACAGAAAGTTACCACAAGTTGCAACTCAAAACTGGAGATTTGATTGTTTAACATATTAGTGAAGAACTTACCTGGTTTGTAGTTGCTGTAATGACTCCAACAGGTAATGTGAAGAAGAAAGCCATAGCACAACCCAATAATATTCCCCACCATGGAAGTTGCAACGCTCCACCAAATCCCACACAAGTGAAAATTGAGAGCGGAATTATCAAAATCAAGAGAACATGGAACCACCATTGAGGTATAGCATCATAATTCTTCATCAATCTAGCATGAACATCTAATTTCTTCCCCTCAGAGGAATCTCTGGCTTGTCTCCATGACTGCCAAATATCCCTAACAAATTAAAAAAAAAAGTGAATAAACATTATTATAAAGCATTCATAATCACCTACTCCAAGGTGTAGTGCTTCTTCTTTTATACTTACTTTCCATTGTAGAGAGCAACATGCATGATCGATGATGCCAAGGTTGCAAATCCTAAACCATATGTCAAAGCAAACATAATACTCATGTTTATCTTGCTGTAACTCTCCTCTTCTTCAACATTCAAGGTGAAAGTCTTGCTATTAATAATTCGTGTTGTGTTGTACGGGTGCGCAGAAGAGTCGAAGACATGGGATGAGATCATTGGAAAATGCTTTGCCTTGTATATGTTGGTCCAATAGGCAAATGGAAGCATTATATATATGACAATGAAGTAGCCTGCCATTATGTTAAAGATTGCACTTGCAGGTGTTCCCAATGGGCTACCGAGAAAACCAGCAACTGTTGACCAATCAAGGCCGAAGGAGCCAATGCCAAGCCCTTTCATCCCTGATCCAATTTGTTGCATGGTGACCGACTCCTTAAATATTAAGCAGAGGACAGAGACTGTGGAGATGGCTGGGAAGAGATAGCCGGGAATGGCATAGTATGCAAAGCTGAATACAAAGATTACTAAAAAGAATTGAAATCTTGTCAGGCTGCCCTTTTTTCTCTTCTCTTTTTGATGCAGTGCTCTAAAAAAAAGATATGATTATTTATTTTAGCATAAGAGCAAGAGGATTATCAAAATTGAATTAACTTAATGATGAAGATTCACTACTTGAAGAGGGAAACTTGAACAAGATTTGCAGGCCACCACATATATGGAGATTCCACCAGGTACTTTCTGAAGATTCCAGCCCAACCATAACCTAGCAACTGCAAGTATCAAATGTAGAAATTTTATAAGAAAAAACAGAGCTATTTTTCTTGCAAAATAGAAGAATTTATCTTCTACGGAGAATGAATGCATTTCTTACAGAATTTACTAAACCAAATAAGAATTAAAATTCAAGCAAGGACTGACCTGAGTGGTCTGTGCCAACAAGAAGGCAACTAAAGGATTGATATTTCTATGATAGAAAGCCCTAACAATGGTGACAATGTGTATAGAATAGACGCCGCCGGACCCAGAGTTGGCAAAAATGGTGATGAGACAATGCTCCTTCATATTGAATGGCCCAGGGTTGAGCGAGAAAGACCATTTGGTGAAAGGAACCTTGATGTTCTTCTTCGGCAAAGAGGCGGCGAGGAATCTGCCGATGGGCAGTGAGACGATTTGAACGCAGACTGAACCAATGGAAAGCTGATTCGTCCTATAGCCGAAGAATTTGTTGGCAAAAGCTAGCATTACGCAGGAGATGGATCCGAGCAGCCATGTTCGGAAGGTCAAGACTGGGAGGTTGGGGTTGTCGGCTGGGTCGACTGTAAGCCGAACTTCTTCAATCGGGTGCTCGTTCTCTTCCACTGGAATCAGCGTAATTTTATTTATAGAGTAATTTACATGCAAAAACATCTTATATCATTTAAAATTTAAATATTTCATTCCTACCCCTCATATATTTCATTCGTACCTGTCATACATTATACATCTTATTAAATTTAATATTTTATTTCTAACACCCATATTTGATCTATGAATGGTATATATATAATATTTAAGTTTTAAATATTAGATATATAAATAGAGTTATTTGATAGGTGTTATTTATATTATATAACATTTAAAATTTTAAATGATATAAAAATATCATCATATTAATTATATATATATATAGCTTATCTTCGTCTGTTGGTTGGGAGCTTTGGCGGCCAATCAAGAGGGTATCGGGTTCAAGCCTTACATATGTGATGTGCGTGTAAATTTGTCTTAATTGACCTCAATGTAATTTAAATGTTAAATATTATAAAAAGAAACATAATAATATAAATATTAGATATACAAATATATAAAAAATTTATGTTATATATGTAAATTATTTCTAATTTTTATTATTGAGAGTGATGCTTGCTGAAATATATTTTTTATATGATAATTTTGAAATATATAAAATCCTATGTTTTAAATAAATATCATTAAAGTATTTGATTAATTATAAAAAAATCTATTGGAATTTTATCATTAAATCTTCATAAATTTTACACGTGTTAAAATTGGAGCCCAAGTTGATAATTACTTTTATTTCATATATTATATAATAATAATAATATAAACAACAAATAACTAAATTAAAAAACAAAATTGAATTCTGAAATCAACCAAACTAAAAAAAGAACTGAAATTGGCTTTTGAAAACTTGCAGTTTAAAAACTTTAATTATCAAAGATATTCATTTGGACATTTTTCTTATGAGCAAAAATTGACAAAAAAACCTCAAAAAAAATATTAAAAATATTCATATTTATCAATATAAAAAAAGTTTAAATATATCAAAATTGATTATTTTTAGCCTCTTGTTAGAGAACCATTTGACTAATAATTAATATTTAATTTTAATTTTGAAATCTAATATGTTTATAATTTAAAATTCTAATAGACTCTAATAATATATATTTTATGTGGGTAAGCCAAAAATAGATTGCAATTCTTACATTATTTAATACAAATACATCATTAATTAACATGAAACAAAATATTAATCCAAAATAAATAAAATGATCCATTTTTTAATTTTCACATAATAACATGGTTGTGAAAATCATACTAGTCATAGCATCGGGAGAAGAAGAGATTCAAAATTCAAAATTTTAACTAAAATTGAAAATTAAATATTAAAATTATTTAAATAAAATTAAATTATATAATGTAATAATATAAATTTATGATTAAAAATAAATAATACTCATACACAAATAACATCTCCTGCAATTTTCAATTTAAATATTTTTAATTTTATAAATTTAATATAAATTATTATTAATTTACGCTATATATTTAAGATTTATAAATTATATATCAAATTCATATAGAATATATAAAAATTAAAATATTGAATTGTAATAATTTTTAATATTGAATTGTAAAAACTAAAATGTAAAAAAATAAAAATAAAAATTACATACCTATCCACCCTTCGGCATAGCCAAGGTCGAGCTTCGGCTGATGAGAGAGACCGACCGTACAGTCGCCCATCTTCTTCTTCTCCTTATCGGATTCTCCTCCTTACAAAAATACGAAGCGTTACGTATTTTTATACTCGCTACGGTTTTTTGTCAATGCTTTTTTTAGACGTTTGCGGTTATAACTCGGCGAACGATATATCGCCTCGTGGCATTTACGTTTACGGTGATCTGTTCATTGACTATAATGGTTTGAGAAGAGTCGGATAAAACGGGAATTTATCGCGGAGCGAGAAAATCGCGCTCGGGTGAGAAGAAGGGGTGGTCTTCCTTATTTCTCGGGAGGAGATTTCGGGTGAGGGAAGATACAATGGTCTGTATATGACCGGAAAGCTGGGAGGAGAGATGTTCTAACTTTTTTTCTTTATGGGAAAATTTTAATTCTATATTTGGATTTTTCATTTATATAAAAACAAAATATATTTATAATTATTTTGATGTTTAATTATTATATTTTTAAATATTTGTATCTAATTGTTAAAAAAATTTTGTATCAATTGATTTTTAATTATGTATAAATTTTCAATAAAAATATAAAATGTTCACTATACTTTTGAATACTTTATATAAATTATGGTGATTTATTATGGAGATACAAATAATGTGAAAATTGATATGTCGTCAAAAATGGCCTTGATCAGACAGGAATCTTGAGGTATATTTGAATTAAAATTTTTCAAAATTAAATTAACGACCTCATAAATTCAGATTTCAATAAATTTATAATTAAACTAGACATCTCGACGAGACGAACCCAGTAACACCAAAAAATGGTGAAATCAAAGCCTAAATGAGCGCAAATCAAGAGACTAAAGCGTAATTAAAATTTTTAAGATATTAATTGGATGATCAAATGATCATCAAATTTGATATGCTTTTAATCAAATTGAGCGGTTTGAAGAGATAAGTCCAATGAGCCCAAGATCGCTAAATTAGGTACGAATCTCCTTAATAAAGAATAAATCTGGAGGCATATTTGAATGGGAAACTATCAAAATTAATTTTAGGATCATCAAGCAAACTTATAATAAAATTGAATATTTAGACGAGACATACCCAATAACATCAATAATAGTCTAATCTGACCCGAATGAGCCCGCCAATCATGATCCATCGACCTACAATCTCCTAATTATTATCACTTGGCAACTCTAACACCTACTGATTCCATCACTTATCTAGAATGCCAACACATGCCATTTCTTATAAGATTGATGCACGACATTTATATCAACTCTCCCTCAACTTCATCATTTTAATAGACTTTTGCCAAAGGGCTCTTCCAACTTCAACCAACTAATTTGTCCTTTATAGTTTGTAGCATATCAATGTCTTCCCCCGAGAAAGGGTTTTACTTGTAATCAAATACAAATGCTAGTTAAATTATTTTAGCTAGACAGGCTTATGATTTTTCATTTTCCTCATTTTCTCGCATAAAAATTGGGATATCTTTTACAATTTTTACACTATTTTCATATTTTTGTGTGTTGCATATTCGTATAAAACTAAGACATTAAACTCTATATCTCTCTAATGCCACGAATGTTCCTGCACGCAACAAAAATAATTAGTTTTTAAAAATATATGGCTAATATTGTAGAACACAAATTTGAAAAAAAATTATGTTATAATATCTTACTATAATTTCTTTCATAAAAAGAAAAGAGCAAGAGATAGGGAGAGAAACTACCCTTAATCCGCATGTTCAAACAAATTACATTGATAAAATAGTGAATTTTTGAAAGGTGGCATTAACTCAGACAATTATGGTAACAATATTAAACTGACCCAATTTGATATTTTTCCCACCAAATAAATTTGATGGACAATTATGGTAACAACATTGAACATACCTAATGAAAGGAATAGTCACAAATCAAATTGTTATTAGAAGTCTTAAAATTATTTTTAATGTTATTTAACCCGAAACATTTAATATAAAGAGGGATTTACATACATAACACTTTAAACTTGCTTATTTATATACCTAATACCTAAAACTCTTAAAATACACATTCCACATCTAAAACTTCCATATTCCCTTATTTCTACCACTATGTTCCGTCTCTATGAGGCGCGCGTGAGAGCTCCTCATCTGCTCCTCGTTCTTCTTCTACTGTTTGTCGTTCTTCTGATGCGTGAGAACTCCCATGTGACCCTATTTTTCATACCTAAACTTTATTATACTTATGCTGCTCTTTCTTCGGTGTTTTGCTGCTCCCATGAGTTTTGTAAGTTCAATTGGTATGACTCATGCCTTAAAGGGTATGAAATGACGATGCTATTTAAGTAGTTGAAATGATCAGGCCGAATACAACTTGAAGCCCCTGCACCTCTTCCTCTCCATGTGACCCGAAGCCCGCCTACTTCATGCCCTAGCTAACGCCGACTTTCCTTCTTTACTCACAAAAATCATGCACGACCGCCATCGGGAATCACTGATCTCAAGTCCAAGATCTCCTCGCCAACGCTTGAGGGCGTTAGCCCCTGACCTTCTCGATGAAGATTCCTCAAATCCGACGTTGGTAGATACCCCACTCTCTGCTAGGGTTTGCCCTAGCCATTCATCACAACGCTGCAGTCGTGCATCGTGGCGCCTTGCGGTCTTCGCTCTTAGGGAAGTTCTCTTCTGCCTTCATTCACTTTTTGCTTTTCCTGTTGATTGTTGCGAGGGTTTTCTGACGATTTCTCCACCTCCCGTCTCTCTTAGTTTGAATGGTGATTAATCGGTCGATTGATCCAGGCTTTTTGAGTGGGCAATCAAAATCTCGAACATTCTTAGATCCTCTATCCAGATCGACTCCTTCAATTTTTTTCTGAGTTGAAAGTCACTACTCATCGTGGTTTACCCTCGTTATAGATTTCAGAGGAGGAGATAACTGCTCTAACGGCACCTTTTGAGTTTGGTTTGGTTGAAAATGTTTCAAGTCGTAGACCTACTCTTGACTCAATTGGTATATTTTTCTTTAACCTCAAACTTAATGGTGGTTTCTCTGTTATTGTGTTGAATTCTAAACATGTGTTGATTAAATTGGTTAATGATTTGGACTGTAGTAGAGTCTTTTTTCACCGTTTATATTTTGTGAATAATTGCTACATGAAAATCCTCAAGTGGTCTCCTTTTTTTGATGTGAATGTGGAATCACCTATTATCCATATCTGGGTCTCTTTCCCTAACTTATGACCCCACCTATTTTCCCCTCGTATCCTTCAAGGTTTGAGATCTTTGTTTGGTCATCCTTTAAAAATTGATAACGCCACCTCTATTAGTTTGAGGCCCTCTGTTGTCAGTGTTCTGGTTAAGCTTGATATCACCAAAAGCTATTCTGATAAGGCGTGGGTCAACTCTGAAAACTTTGGGTACATTCAGCATGTCAATATGGATTTCCCCTCCTTTTATGGTGTTTGTAAATCCTTGGGTCATTCTGAAGCTGATTGCTGTGTTTTGCATCCCCACTTAAATGATGATCCTGTTAATATACCTGAGCTGCCAACTAATATTGATATAGCCACCACTAAGCTTGTTTCGAAGGGGTCTCCTACTATTGTTCCTCACAACACTGCCGTGGATAATTTTAAGAATCATTCATTGATTAATGTTGGTGATGTGGTTGGCCCGTCTGATAATGTTGTTAATTTGGCTAATGAGAGCAATATGAATGTCTTGGATGTTATTCCTGCTATTGCTCCTGTCTCCAATAATTTAATTATTTCTCCTATTGTGATTTCTAATGAGCACCATGTTTGTGAAATTGAGGGGACTTTGCCCTCTATTGATGTTGGTTTGGGGCGACAGGGAATTGCTTATGTTTTTTCCTTGTCGAAAATTGATTTTAACCCCTTAGTTCAGAACCGTGCTATTGACCAAGAAATTATGATTGATCCGGTTGTGCTGGAATGTGAAGTTAATCAGGTGGATGTGCTTGAGCCTTCTAGGAAAACTGCTAATTCCTTGGATCCTAATGATCCGTCAATGCTGTCAAATATTCCTCTTATAGATGTTCCCATTTCAATCATTTCTAATGATGCTTTGCTTGCTCACTTATCATTGAAATCGAAGCATACTTGTGTGATTCAATCTGATTGGTTAGCTGATTGTGTCTCATCAGCTAATTGGGATGTGGGCGAGTAAAATGAAGAACCTGGGGAGGATTTCAAGATCACTATGGCTTGAATGTTGCTCGAATTAATGATAAAGCCTTTTATAAGGCAGTTGGTAAATGAAGCCGAAGAAAATCAAAAAAGAAATAACATTTTTCCTTTTGTTGGTTGCTTCTTCTATTATGCAACGGGAGAAAACTACAGGACTTTGGGATTGGTCTACTATTTGTGGTTTTTTACTATTTTTGGTCCTTTTGCATAAGGGGGATTGTTTTGGTTTGACAATGATGAGGTGGGTTTCTTGCACACTCACCTAGATGGCCTTGGCTTATTTTGGCATCCTTGGTGGTTGTTTCTCTCGTTTTGTTCGCTCAATGGTGGCCTTTGTTGGGGGTTTGGGACTTCTTGTTGCTTGATTATCTTGTGGTTTTCCTCTGTATGGCTTTTGAGTTGCGGCCTCCAATAGATGGTCCTAGCCTAGCAAATGGGTGGCAAATTTTTCGGTTGGTTTTGCAGGAAGCCTTCTGCCATTTCCTGAGTTTGGCAGGCTTCATGGCCTTCTTGACTTTTTTTTTTTTTTTTGGATTATTTTTCTTTTTGAGGTTGCTTTGCAATCTATAATTTAATTTGGTGTTTTGAAAAAAAAGGTAAGTAGTTGAAATGATGATGCTATATATGGATGTATAAAAGAGAAGTAAAATTGAATAGAAGCTATGTAGTAAATATAATAGAAGAGTAAATGATTTGAATGGATGTATAAAAGAGATGAAAAAAACGAATAGAAGCTATGTAGCAAATATAATAGAAATGTAAACAACAAACGTTAGAAAGACAAGGACAAGGAAGAAGAGACAGAAGAAGAGGAAGAGAGTTAGTGAGAGTAAATGATATAAACATTTTATGTTTTTATATTTTCAAGCTTCATAATGAATTTATTCTATGTTTGCTATTTATTGCTATATATTTAATGGTTAAAGCATTACATTTAATATGTAATATAAAATTACTCAATATTACAATATCATTGAGTTATTTATTTGGAATGTTTAATGTCTACAAAAATCATTGGTGGATAAAAATTCATAAAAAATTCTTGAAAATATGTTTTCTTTATAGATTTTGTGTTTTTCTGTTATTTTTTTTTTATGAAAATTATTAAATGATCTTGCAATGTTCATTAGCTTCACATAAATCAGTCAAACTCTCCCCAATAGAAGCCTCTTGCCATACTATATATACATTTTTTAAATGATCAATATGTTAACCTAAAAATTAGATAATAATGACAACATATTTCCCTTTTATCACTATCATCATTACAACCAACTTTTATTTAATTACATTATACATTATATGGCTCAAAATAATAGGAATAAGAACAAATGGTCTCTTGTGCTAAACCTTAAAGTCACTCATTAAGAGAAAAAAAAACTTATAAAGATACACCAATATGCCGTCGGTTATAATATCATTTTATTATTATTTTTTTCACTATCCGAAAATCAATCAGAACGTGCCATATCACACCTGATCTCCAGATAACAACCGATGACAGCATGAAATATTTCACATACAAATGGCTCAAACTCCTCATTTAATTTGTTTGCTTAAATCAATAATTATGCCACACCTTTGCTACACATTAAATCAAACTTATATATAGTATATATTTAACATCACAAATTAGATTTTATTTACAAAAATAACCACTGACTTCACAAAATAGTTTTTATCAATTACATAGATGGAAGCATGACATCACCGAGTATAAAGAGAGCCAATTGATTGATATACCATATGCACTGATTAGTAATATTCTTTGATTTTATGAGTTAATTATTACTCTCTTTTAACATTCTTACTTTTTCTTCATATCATTACTTTATGAGCAATTGATAAAAAAAGAAACAAACAATTGAGAAAGAATCTTAGCCTTTCCGCATGAAACACACACATGATTACACATATTTCTATTCTCACAAGAGAAGCATATAAAATATTACAACATTATAACATAACAAAAAAAATTACAATAAAAAAACAACAATCTACATCTCCTTTGCATCAAGTTGAAATTAGAAGAAAAAAATTTAGAAAATCTACACAAATTGTTAGGCAAAAAATAAAACTAGCTACAAAAATCATAGTTGTGTCTGCTTATTAGGATTAAAACTAGTACAATTCAAAGCTCCTGATGATAGAAAGTGAAGACCATATATGCCTAGAGATGATTATGGATAAGAAGACAATATATCTGTGTGATTAGGTGCTCATCCAGAGTAAGCATCGAAGCAACATTCAGGGCATTCAAAATCAATAGCTTTAGCATTTGAAACCCATAAAAAAAAAACATTTATCTTTTTCCCTATTCCAACAATGCTAGCGCATAAATCAAAATTCTCTCAAATAAAATCAAATCTCCAACTTTATTGAAGCTTGCTAATAATTAATTCGTATCATCTTTAAACCAATTTTGATCAAAACATACTTCGTAACAAACAAAAAAAAAACTGTATTACATCCACAAGAACAAAATAACTATTTAAAAACATAATTACAAATAATTTAAATTTTAAGCATATAGCAACTGGGAATTCACATATACAATATGATATTTGTTAGAACACCTCACTGCACCAATTTTAAAACAACTGTTCCTCAGATTACTATATATCTTAATTATAAAATCTAATTCAATTTATAACATAATCTAACCTACCAAAATTTTACAGAACTTTTGCTTTAATAGGAAAAAGTTTTAAGCCAAAAGATATTAACTATTAACGAATAAATATTATTTAATATGGCCCATAACCTTGAGTAAAACGAATAAGATTATTTGTAGGCAAAAGCCTAACATTTGTTATTGCAAGTGAAGAAACCTTACTGTATATTCCATTGATTTGAATAAAGATGATAAAATAATTAATCAATAACCCGCGTTGTTAAATAATATACCTTAGCTTTAAATAAAAATTTCAAACAAGACAACATCGAATCAAGGACCATCACCCAGCCACTTGCAACACGCCTTTTTCATTACACCACCCAGCCAGCCAGCACCAATTTTGCTAACTTAGGTGGTAAAGTTCTTTGAAAGCGCAAGGAAAAAGATGCAGATTAAAACCAATGAACAGGCAAGAACATATTGTGACTCTCTTTTCTAACATATGGCATTGCTTAACTTAAAAAACTCTAGAAAGCGAAAATTTTCAGATAGGCAAGCAAACATCCAAGTTAAACATATAAAGAATGCTCACTAAAGATGCAAGGGATTGAAAAAAAAAAAGCAAACATAAACTAATATGAGAACAACACAAGCAACAACAGCAAGGACAGGAGCTATATGGACAAAAATCCTACATTGACCACCAGTACTACCCGCATATAGCATGTATGACCTTAATGTAACTGCCATAAGATTTGCCTACAAATAAAAACATCACTAGATGCTAAATGCTGCAATTGTCCATTTCGATCAACTAGCCAGCAATAAAGATCTGCTTCACAATACTTGAACAAACAGCAGCAAACAAGCCTATAGCAGGTCATTATCTTAAAGTAA
The DNA here is from genome assembly GCA_019925795.1 of Dendrobium chrysotoxum. NCBI lineage: Eukaryota > Viridiplantae > Streptophyta > Magnoliopsida > Asparagales > Orchidaceae > Dendrobium > Dendrobium chrysotoxum. The sequence continues at coordinate 39,283,999 of CM034308.1, forward strand.
CTCTAAATAAGGTTCTACAAATAAAATCCAAGTCTAGCAACAAAACGATAGCAAATGTCGCTACAAATAGATAACTAAGCCAATACAGATGATGTTCTTCAGAACGATTGTTGAAAGACGAGCAAACAAGCCTATGGTACTTTCACGAACTACTTCTCTCCTTCATCATATAGTCTAGCAGGATATCTAGCAATCGTCTGACCCTTCTGATCTAAAGAGTTAGGACTGGTGCCTGAAATACCTGCTGAACTAAAAAAAAGAGGTGCCCTGCAAATACCACCTTCTGAACTAAATAAAACTGGTACCTGATAGAATACCTTCTGAACTAAATACGATTGATACCTGAGAAACACCTATGGAGCAGAAACGGCAGCAACCTATCTTGCATATGGGTGGTACCTACCGGTAGGTCCAGCACCAGCACCATAGCTTCCCCTACCTCCATACAATCCACCGCCACCTGAGCCATAGCCAGCACCTGGACCAGAATCATAACCACCTCCATAACTAGATCCACCGTAACCCCCAAAGCCCTCATCACGACCATATCCCCCACCACCAAACCCACCTCCACCATATCCCCCACCAAAACCTCCACCATATGAGCTGAGTCGACTAGAGTAACCGAGTGATGACTCACCTCTATAACCACCTAGGCCTCCACCACCAAAACCTCCATATCCACCACCTCCGAACTCATCAGCACCACCACCATAACCACCAAGCCTAGGGCCCAAACCTCCTCCACCTCCTCTATAGGATGAAGGGCCAAATCCACCACCTCCAAACCCGCCAAAAGAGCCTCCACCATATCCACCAAGTCCATCACCATAAGAACGATCCCTAAATTCACTACCATAATGAGGAGGTGGTGCACTAGAGGTTTTCTTTGGTTCGGCCTTCTTGATCTCCACCTACAATAAAGCATGAACAATAAGCTATGTCCTTTAACTACTGCTCTAGACAGTTAAATCTTAATATGATTGCTTATACCTGCAAGATAAAAGGTCAAACTAACATAAAACAAACTAATGTAGACATCTAAGACATTTAAGGTTGACGATGAAGTCATGGACAGGAAATTTTGACAGCCATTCAGATGATGCTCGAAAAAACATGATGCAAAGAAATAAAATTACCGACAGTGTAGAAGAAATGGATAACCTTTCCTGAGAAAACAATTGAATGAATCTACAAATGTTAATGACTTAAGTTCAATGACCAGTATGAGACCTAAATTCCTAAATACACGCATCACATAACTCACCTGACTACCAGCTAGGTCTATCATATTGCCATTAGACAGTAATTCATCAACAACTTTCTCAGAATCAAAGATTATGAAACCAAAGCCACGTGATCGCTTGGTGATATGATCACTAATGATTTCATGCTCCAAAACCTTGCCATACTTGGAGAAGAAACTCTTGAACTCATCTAATAAACAAAAATAACAACAAATTAATTTATGCATTATGGCCACAATTCGCATAACACAATGAATGCATCCAAAGGATAACAAATACCTGATGTCACAGTCGATGGTATACCTCCAACAAAAATCTTCTTTGTTTTGAAATCCTTTGACTGGGCAGAGCCTTTTGGAATGGTTCTTTTTATCTCAACCTTTAAGATCACATAAAACAACATCAGGTACAATAAGAAACGCTAAACTTCAATCAAATACAGGTCATAATAGGCAACGATGAAAAGAGGGCAACATTCTTGCAGACAAAATATTGTAAACAGCTCCAAATTTCTAAACCAGAAATATTAATTACTTGACTAAATTGACCAAAAGAAACTAAATATGCATATAAAGACCAAAAAAGTAAACAATTAATTCTAAAATTATTTAACCAACAGGAATGAACATCAAAAAGCAAATATGTTCCATAAACCTTTCTTACAAATGGCTAAAATCTAACTAAACTACCAACCTGCTGAAATAAAATCACCTAAAATCACAATCAGCTTAGCACCCCAAAAAGCACAAAACCGAAAATGAAGCCCAGGTGACTTACAACCTATCATTCTTGTGACAAATTATTCCCATTTATTTAAGATGAAAAGAAGACAGCAAATAAAAAATAGGACGGTAATCGATGATACTAAATCTAGCAGTTCGCACATAGATATATAATCTTAAATGTGCTGTCCGGAATTACAACAGTAGTGAAAATGCATATTTGGTTCCAAAGCTGAAGAGCATGCTCTGCATAAACAAGGACATCAAATGCAACTAAGACATTTGCATTAAAAATTCTATAAAGAAATTGCTATTATCCATAAATAAGAGCTTATAATATTAACGCCTAGAAACAACAAAAGTAATATCAGGCTAATACCTCACAATTCTTTCAGTAAAAAAGAGGCTTAATACCAGAAACTTCTCAAGAATAATTACCTGTTTCCCATTTATGACATGGTTGTCCTCTATGACTTTATCAACAACAGAAGGATCAGAATATGTAATGAACCCAAATCCCCTAGGTTGTTGAGTGAATCGATCTTTCATGATTACTGAGTCTATTATTTCACCATACTTCCCAAAATGTTTCAAGAATGTAGCTATTGAACCAAAACAAGTGGTGTTAGAAAAGATAAAATAAGACAAAGAACAACAGGATAACATGAACATAGCCACACTTTTTAGTACCATCGTTTGTGATAAGAAAGAAGACAGGCAACTTGCAAAATGGAACAAACTCAAGATGAGCATCACCCAAACAGCAAAGTAGTTATTAGTAAAGGTTTGATCCACAATAAACTGCAACAAATAAGAGATTTTACCACTCCTAATCAATTTACATGCAGCATGTTGATGATGAATGCACCATAATGTATTCCATAAGAAAAGTATTGAGTTTGCAGTTCTGTTTAGAAACAAGCAAAGATTCATTACAAGAGGATTCCTAAAGTTCTCAGGATGATGACGCATTGCTTGAAGCATTTAATTCCAGCAGGGACCCGTTTCTAATGAAAACATTCCTACAATATCAATCATAAAACAGATAAATCAGAAAGAAATGTTACAGTTTTCCCAGCCAGGCCTAATGCATCCTTAACAACAATAAAAACCTTCCCTCCGATCATTGAGTTGCTTTGAGCATGGCAACTCTAGAAATGCATTAATGGCTCACATGGTTTCAGAATCTCCTTAAAACAAAACTTTTCAGCACATCTTGGGTTCCTTATGGAGACGTGAGTTACATCTACTGGGCAAAGATGGAGCAAACTTTCTAAGCACTGGATTCTGGTTATTTGCCAGATCAAACAAACTTTACTTTCTCGTATCAGCATGCAGCTTATTATTTCAATTGTCATATTCTTTGGATGACAATGTTATAAAGTTGGTGACAGTATGATAATATATTTATACATTTGACTCGCAAAATGTAGACTATCTATGCTACTACTTAAAAGATAGCATGTGATTGTACCAACTTATGATCACAATATTTCAATTTTAAAAACATCTCACTCTTTCATTAAATCCTTCTCTTTGAATTCTAAAGAATGCATATGATTCTAAAACTTAGAATTCAAAGCATAAAATTGTTATTATGTATAAACATTACAAGCAGATTGTGAATGTATATAGTATATAAATTCATGTAAATACCAAAAGTTAATTCTAATTTTGAATAGTGACCCTTTAAAAAATTTATCATAACCCCTAATCTAGAGTTGTATTATATCCAACAATCTCTATTGAGCCCATAATACTAGAGGAATCATATAGAATGATAAGCCAAATTGTAATAGCACAAAAGCTTCTCCAAATATCATTGTTATTTCCTTAATTAATTTTATTGACCATTCTATTTCTCTAATTTCTATCATATTTTACTTGCATCCCTTCTCTTTTCCAACTATTTTGCAACCAAATGTAAATTATTATATATCCCATAAATACTCTTTATTTATATGTATACCTTTTAAAAGATAATGAAAAACTATACTACTTATTATCTTACAGAAAATGCATCAATGAGACTTTAATTAATCCTTAGTTTCAATATCTTAGGTAAACTAGGAAGTATAGTAGACTAGAGAAATATGTCTTTTCCGTGTACAGGTTCCAAGAGGAGACAACTGAAGGGTAACATTAATTTTCCATAAACTTTGAATTCATTCATTTGCATATCCCTCATATAATCTCCCTTCTAGGTTCAATGGGACATCCAAATAAATTTTTATTGTCGCAGATAGAGTATCTACAACAACAAACAAGAAAAATATCAAGCATTTGTCCCACTACATGGGGTCAGCTACATGAATCCTTTTTCTCCATTGTCCTTTTAAGAGTAAAATTCTCATTTAAATCTAATAAAGAAAGGTCATTTCTAATATTTTCTAACCAAATCTTTTTAGGACTACCTCTAACTTTCTTAACATAAGCCAAATTGAATGCATCTACTCTCCTAATCGGATCATCGGAAGGCCGCCGTTTTATGTGACCAAACCAAACCATCTATGGCGACTCTCTCTAATCTTATCTTCCACTGAAACAATCCAACCTTTTTAAGTATATGCTTGTTTTGTATCACGTCTCTAAGAGTAAAGCCACTTATCCACTTGAGCATCCTCATCTCTAGAACATTTAACTTAATATTATACTTCACTTTTAATGGAAACATTCTGCACCACAAGCTTGATGCATTCCTCGACTTCAACCATCCAACTTGAATTCTTTTAATAATATTCTCATCTATTTCACCATCACTCGAAACAATAAACTCAAGATATCTAAAATGTATACTCTTATTAATAACTTGATCGCCCAAAGTCACGATCCCCCCAATATTACTACAAAAAGTACACTCCATATATTCAATTTTAGATCTACTAAAACAAAAAGCTTTGGACTCTAAGGTTGACCTCCATAAATCAAGTTTACCTTCAACTCCCTCTGTAGTCTTATCAACAAAAAGAATCTCATCAGCAAAAAGCATACACCAGGGTACAACCTCTTGCAAATGTCTTATGAGAACATCCATGACTAAAGCAAAAAGATATCAGCCTTAAGCCCATATCTTTTTTGCTTTAGTCCTAGACATCTACAAGGAAATTTAATCCTTTTAAATGACAAACATTCAATGTTCCTCAACCCTTGCTTACCATTCGCTATCATCTTAGATTGTTGTTAAATGTCTCAAATAACAAAGCTTTATATAGTTAATAGATCATTACATTTGCTTCCTACCATCATATCTATATTTTTAGACATAAAAAATGTTTTAAGTTTGTTATAATTTTCTTGTTTATTTTATCTTTGCTTTTAAAAACATTAATCTCCTTTCAGCCTTTTAGCAAAACAGCAAATACACATGATTAATTTATATCATGTTCAAAAGTTTAAAACCAACCAAATTATATAGCCACCTTAAACAAAGTTATTAAAAACATTATAAAAAATAATAATATAAATCTATATGGCTACTAATTCTACTTAACATTTTATATTTTATATATGTAGCAAGTAATGCTAGCCTTATCATGCCTGTATTCTTTACCATTTTTTGCCACCATATACCATGCCTCACAAGCAATGGCATACAACTTGTGGTTAACAAGGCCTAGCATAATTTCAATAAAGAATATGCAGATACTAATACAATAATTTCCACTTTAGTCTATAAAGTATTGTAACTCGATACAAAATCAAAACCTTATAACGTAGTGCATAATTTACTCAACAATATGTCAGGCATTGAAGGCCATATACCGAGTGAAACAATATTCTACAATGAAGCTGTCCATTTTTTTGAAATGTACAAAAAGATAACAAAGTGCATGGCCCTTAGAATGCAACATCATGTAAAAGTATCTAACTATCAAATTAAACACAGCCAGGTTGTGTAACTTAATGGAAATAAGGAAAAATTCTGGACTGCTTGAATCTAGAAATTCCTAACTATAACAAGTGAAATTCTCAAGAGAAATCGACTACAAAATATATCTACACATATTACAGGAAATGAAACAAAATATGAATGGAAGCTTCAAGTGAAAATCCATTTGAGGCAAAGGCATGCCAAAAATCAAGCCAATTATACTAAATAGTGCTTTTTTAAAATATCATTTTTAAAAAATATCTAAAAATACAATTTCTTTTGCAAGAATTAAATCATAGAATATATTGCAATCCGGGAGTGGTCTACAATAAGAAGAATTAACCCTTAAAACCAAAGATCCGATACGTGCAGCCGTTAGGGGAAATAGTAAAGAACAAGGAAAATACATTTATAGTACTATAACATAAAACCCTAAAGATCAAACCGCACGGATCAAGTTGAAATTAAAAAAACTAAACTATTAAACAAAATCAAACGATAACGCCGAGAATCTTCACTATAACAACAGGGATCACACTCCTCTAGATCATTGTATCATTAAAAACTAAAATATTTCAATAAAGAATAGAACTAACTTATGCTCGTGTCCTTTGGAAGCCCGCCGATGAAGATCTTCCTGTATGCCAAAAGAAATGAATATTAGAGGACGAACACAGATCTAACAGACTAGAACGAAAAAACATGTAATAGGGGAAGATATCTCACCCGGGGCTCGCACCATCGTGCTCCGAGTTCTTGGGATCGTCCTTCCTGGAAGCCATGAGATCCTCCTGAACAATACCGCAAGGGTTACGCTTCTGGGAGGCGCACAACAAAGGCTAGGGTTTTGAGTTACAGATAAAGAAGGGGAATTTATAGAGGTAGCCCTCGGCCTAAAGATGCTCCGTCGGTTTTTCTGGGGCGGTAAGTATTTAGCGATCTGGAAGCTTCCTCTCAGCTCCTCTACCTTGAATCTGGACCGCTGATGGACCGCGGTATGAACCAAAGGCCGATCCCGTTATTGTACGAAATACTAAGGTTTTTTTTTCCTTAAAAAAATTGATCTTCCTCATGGCTATAAAAAAAATATAATATATCTTGTTATAAAAACCTCTCTCTCAACGTAGATATTATTTAAAAAGAAATAAAAAAAATTATAGCTAAAGAAAAGCTTGGCAATAATGTGCATAATTTATATATCATCAAAAATTTATCATGACTGGGCATAAATCTCGAGGCAAAATTAAGTTAAAAACTTCTAAGATTGAATTCAGGACCATCTGAACTCTGATTTCATCAAACTTATAATCGAACTGAACGTCTCGACGAGACGAACCTAACGACATCAAATTCGACCCAATCCGAGCCCAAATGGGTCCAAATCAAAGATCTAAAGCGCATTTAGAAATTCAAACCATAAATTGGATGACCAAACGATTTCCAAATATAACATGCTTATAGTCGCATCGAGCGGCTCGACGAGAAAATCCAACGAGCCAAAGATCGCCAAATTCTAATATCATTAAGACATGCAAATGCCCAGTAAACGTTTCACAATCAAGGGGATCAATATCGGTCGTCCATTTAAGCCACTCCCAACATACCTTTGATCTCCCTCATATTTACTGGTCATGCCACTTTCTGAAAACTATAAATTGATCCCTCATTCCTCATAGAAGGGGACCAAATCAAGAAAGAGAAGAGAGAAACTATAATTCTCTTGCCACCAGACTCCTCCTCGACCACCGTCAGACCATCTACCGTTGTAGGACTATCATCGAAGCTGGACTTCCGCCCGGCCACCGACTATTATCAAATTTATACTCGGCCACCATCTGAAGATGGATTTACACCCAGCCACCGATTATTGTTGGTTCTTCCGACCTCCGTCGCTAGACAACGGCCTTTCTGACCATAGTCGCTCTGACTATGGTCCCTCCAACCTCCGTCGCCCGCCGACTATGATTTTTTCGACCTGCGTCGCCAGCCGACTAAACGAATATGTCAATATTAATTCTTCCAATTCCCACCATGTAATGCACTTTATATGAAGTATATTTGTTGCATCAAACCAAGACCTTCCCTCAAGGAAGGGCCTCATTTGTAATTGACTGCAAACACTAGTGGATTCATTCAAATTGAGTCAGGCATTGGTTCCCATGTAAAAAAACTCTAGTGTTTCTTTTATCTGATTGTGTGCTAGATCTTTATACAAAACTAAGACGTTAAACTTTATATTTCTCTATCGCCGCAAATATTCAAAGATGCAACAATAATAAAGTTATAAAAAGATCATTCCAAATGCATCCTAATTACTAAGGATTTATTTGAGGCAATTGCAACTACCGTTGAATTGTAAAGAGATAAGTATATTTTTTAGACTTTTGTTCAGCCTTTTGTTTTGTTTTTTTTTTTTAGATTGGGGCTACTACTCTTTAGGATTTCTTTTTTTTTTTATGTAGCTCTTTGAGCAGTAGTAAGTTTTGTTCCGTGGTAAGGATTTGTACTTTCTCTTTTGGTAGAATGAAATTTAAATTTTCTAAATATATATACATATATAAATTTTATTCATTTGAAAAAGTTGGATGTCAATTTTTATATAATTATCACACACTAATATATATATATATACATATACATATAATTAAATATCAAGAAAGTTGTAGGGGATCTCTGTTAGCACTACACTCTAAGCCTAGAATGACATTAGGCCTCATAATACATACTTTAAATGTTGATCATGCTATGTTTGAACCTTATTAGAACATTCTCAATCGTGGGGGAGCTGATTTACGCCATATTTTTGAATTAACCCACTCAAGCCTTTTGATCAAAGAATGTTTGAACGTTGATTGAATCTTGTTCAAACATTATTCAAACTTGAGGTGAATGATCTTTGTTTTTTTATAATTAGGTTCAAACAATGTTTAATTGTTGTTTAATCAGAGTTTTCTTAAGGTCGAAACTTCGTTCGAGCAAAATTTGAGCATGGCATGATCAACGTTCGGATAATATTTGATGAAGGCTCGATTAAGATTTAAGCAACGTTTGAACCGAGTATTTTAGTTGTATCATGTATGCAAATGTTTACTATGATCATACATGCAAATAAGCATTATATGCTCGAGTAGATATATAGATCTAGAGCGTAATGAATAAAATATGTATACAATATGAGGCAAATGACCTCATTGTGTTGATATTATATGCAATGAAATGATATATTTGACAAATGTGTAGCTAAATATTAACATTGTTGCATCCTGGAATATTCGCAATGGTCGAGAGATAAAGTTTAGCGTCATAAATTTGTACGAAGATCCAACACACAAACAAATAAAAGATAAGAGTGTAGCATTCATAAGAGACACCAATATTTTGACGTGAAAAATCCTGAAAAGGGAAAAAATCATAGGGCCTGACCCAATTTGAATAAATCCACTAGTATTTGTAATTGATTGCAAATGATGCCATTTATCGGGAGAATGGTGTCGGCTCAATGTAACAAATATGCATCATATAAAACATTTTACACGGTTGAAAGAATATAATGTCATGAGGGTTGTCAGCAAGAAAGTGTTGGAATGTTCATTGAATTAGTAGGATTGTATTTGGGCAATAGAGGGGGCAAGTGATAGAAGAACTGTAGTCCAACAACGGTGGTTGGAGGGATCGTACTCTGTCGACGGTGGTCATAAGGACCATAATCGAAGGGCAACGGTGGTCATAAGGATTGTAATTGGGCAACGGTGGTTAGAAGAACCATAATTGATGGTCGACAGTGGTCGGAGGGAGGCTCATTAGTGGCTTCCATATGGAGGTACGACAACTATGGTCAGGCAGAGGTTCAACAACGATGGCTTGATGATGTAGAATTATCGGCGGTGGTGCCGGGTGGAGCTCCAGGATTCTTCAGGCCTCAAAGCTTTTTTCTTCTTCCTCCTCCTCCTTGCCTCCTTTCATCTGAAGAATGAGGTCTATTTATAATTTTTTGGGAGTGACATGTTTAGCAAATATAGAGAAGATTTAGGGTAAATTTGGAGGATTCTATCAGACAACACATATTGATTTCCTTGATAATGAAGTGTTTATCGAGCATTTGAGTGCATTAATGATGTCAAAATTGAGTAATCTTAGGCTCATTTGATTCGTCTTGTCGACCCGCTCCATTCGACTGTAAGCATGTCATATTTAAATATCATTTAGTCATCCAATTAATACTTTGAAGTTTTCAATTAGGCTTAGGTCCTTTGATTTGGGCCCATTTGTGCTCGGATTTGATCGAATTTGGTGTCGTTGAGTTCGTCTCCTTGAGATGTTTAATTTGATTATAAGTTTGCTAAAATCAAAGTTCAGACGATCTCAAATTTTAATTTAGAAGTTTTTAATATATATCTGCATCAAGACTCGTGCATGATCAAAGTGATTTTTGATGACGTATCAAACATAAAGGTCAACCTATTAGTAAAAGGTTTGTCATCTCAAGTTGAAAAACCCACTATCATATCATACTTGATAAGAATTATTTGAATCCTAATAATCTTCAATAGTTGGTGCATTCACTTTTCTTATATATATAAGAGGTGCTATTTTACAATAAGTACTATAATATTTGCAAAGCCAAAACAAAAGTAATTATAGTTAATGCTTGTTTAATTTTGATTTGATTTATAATTCCAAGTCTCAAAGTGTCTAATGAATCCCTATGCAAGTCAATAAGTGGATTGAAAAAGTTAAATTTCAATTTATAAAACATTATATGGGAGCAGCGTGAAATTGGGAATGGGATGGGGTGCTAGGAAAGCGAGCGCCACAAGGCTAGTCCAAAATGATGATTTATATATATAAACTATTTGCTAATCATCCCCTTACCCCATCCTTCACTTGATGAGAGAAGAGGATAAGAGAGGAGGAAAAGAGGAGAGAGAAAGAAAGAAAGAGGTTTTGAAGGCCGAAACTCTAGATTCGTCCGTTAGGCCTGTATAAGATATTGTAGAGCATGAGGTAGATTTTTGAACTCTTATCTCTGATTTCAATTCAAGTGATTTTATAAAAAATTATGAATAAAAATATATATTTTTCTCAAATTTTATGATGTTTTCTTCGTTTAACTTTTAATATGTTGTTATAAGATTCTTTCATTATGAATAATTTAACTATGATAAAGTAAATTATTATGAGTAGATTTTTCCTACGTAAATTTCTAAGTATATAATTTGACTAAGACTTTTTTGACATTTGCAATAGTTATGTAAATCTTAAAACATTCATGTGAATATTCCTCTGAAGTTGGAATTTGAACAAGAAAAGTTCAGTGAGTATAATGTTATACACGCATTATAACTTTTATTGATAATCCACACAACTTTTAAGCATTGTATTGAAATTATAATTTAGTCACAAATTGCTTTTATATTTGCATTGTTTATAGCATAACATTAAAGATGTTCTGATATGTGAAAGAGTGCACTCTTTGATATATTACTATGACCATTTATGTTTTGTTTCTAACCTCATTTGTAGGGGTGTCAATTCGGGTCGACGGATCGGGTTCGGGTCGATCCCGAGTTGACCCGTCTCTATACGGGTCAACCCGAACCCGAGCCATTTTTATAAACGGGTCGGCTATTTCAACCCCGACTCGACCCGCACAGGTTGCCGTGTTGACACGACATGACCCGAATTTAGGAGATTTGATCGAAAAAGCGCGAGCTGAGCTCCCATCGCCAGTCGCTACTTCTAGTTCCTAGAGTTTCGATTCAAATGTGGTGGCGAAGTAGCGGCGCAGGCACCCAGCGGGAGCGGAAGTGATAACACGTGAAGCAACACGACCTGTGGGACACTCGACACGGGCAGGGCAGGCAACAGATGCGGGCATACCATTTTCATGTCATTTTCGGGTTTTTGGGTCAACCCGAACCTATTTTTGAAACGGGTCGGTTTGTTGAACCCAAACCTAACCCATTTCACAAACGGGTCTACCCGAACCCTGTTTTTTCGGGTCGTGCAAAAAATTGACACCCCTACTTATTTGCCTTGTCTAGATGTGAGAGAGATTCTGGCCCTACTTGCTGAAAACGGGTGTGTGAGGTTATGTGGCACTACTTTATTTTGGTTTTGACCTCACTTGCTATATGAAAGTGTAGGATGATAAAAGGAGACATAAGTAAAAGTGGAGTTCTAAGCGGACATCGAAACATGTACATTATAATAAAGCATTATATATGTTAATATTTTAAGGAATCAAGTATAAGTAATATTCTGAATTGAATATTGAAAATTCTTGAAATTTTGGATAAATCCTGATGAAATTTGAAAGTCAAGTGCAAGTGAACCTTTGGTTGCAAGTGTTTTGTGATGCATCTGAACTCATTGTGAAAGTGACTTCAAAGGCATAAGTAAGAACTTTGAAATCAAGTAAACACTAAAACTCTAAAAAATCATGCTCTGTTAATAGTTGATATATTTTTTACAAGTCATTGTATTTTTTAATAATTGTTATTTAATATTTCACTTTGGATATTGATATTTGTGATAGATTATGGGAGGAAGACTACCGAGCTAATGGTGCTCTTCCTATAATGTTTTATGACATTTCAGGGAATGATAAAGGCTCGGTGGAATAGAAAGGTGTAGAGGCAGGACTTTTTGAGTCAAAGTGATTGAGATATTTTTTTTGTAATCTAGTTTTAAATCCTTTCAATGTATAGATGATTGAAAGTTACTGAGTTATTGTATGTCATCATTTTGATGAAATGAAAAATGTTGAGTTGCTTTTATGATTTCAACTTTTAGTAGCTTTGTTTGACTTTTTCGATGATTGAGAAGTAAATTATAAGTTTAGGGTTTTAATCATTCCCTTAAATCCTAAGGCGTCACAAGCACTGCCTTTAAAAAAAATAGTTTCAATGTAAATTTAAATTTGACTATTTTAATGGCAAAGTCAGACATTAAACAAACACAATTATAACATCTTCTATAAGTTACCCCTTATTATATGTAAATACAAATGGATCGTTATATTACTTCTTGAATTGCACTCTATTATAGTTTGACAATATGTTATATCTCTTGAACTATACTATATTGTATTTTGATGTTTGTTATATCTTTTGAATTGTACCATATCTATTCAACCTCAAAATTAAAAACATATCATCTTACAACAATGGCAAGTTATAGTTTTAATAAAGCTAGTGAGGGATCTTTCAAACCTCTATTAGAGCCGACAACAACTCGTCAAAGGGTAACATGCGAGCCGTCATCCAATCATATATTAAAAATGTTGGTGTGGTTCAATGAGTATTTGATGTCATGTAGCTCAACTCAAGCACAATTATGAACTCAAACTCACAAGTTGCGGAGAAAATTAATTATGAAGTTGCTAGGCATTAGACTTTTTGTAGCTTTGTTTAACTTTCTTGTTCATTCATATCACTGTGATGTATTTGATTTTGTACATGCTGGATGCATAATGATACTTAGCTACTTTCGTTCAATTGTATAAGCTTTTAATTCTTTGATCATTTTGTGAAATCATCTCATTGGAGCTGTAATTTATTCTATCTTTCAATGCAAATTTTTTTTTAAAGATTACCATACAATTAGTACATCAATATTTTTCTTTATTATTTCACTGTTGTTATGTGAAAAATTTAACCAAATAACTATTAACAAAATATGAGAAGTATGTTTGACTAAATATTGTATAGTTGTTGGGGGTAGTTAACTGTGCAACTTTTATAAAATCAAACTTGACATTTGAGAAAAGTCAACTAAACAACAAATTTGTCAACTAAAAAAGTTAAAGATAAGAGGAAAAAAAAAAGATAAATGACATAAGAGAGAGATAGTGAGTATTTCACATATTATTTAATGCATCTCACATCTTTTGGAGATGCTTTACAATACTTGACAAAGTTTGATTGCTCAAAATGTTATAGTTAATTAAGAATTAAAAAAAAATTTGATTTCTCAATATGTAGCATTTCTCATACCTCCAAATCATAACTCAAATATATAAATAGAGGGTTAGGGGTTGAGCTCAAGGAAGCAATTTTTTGGCTACTCAAATTCATTTTATGAAATTGTTAAGCTTCTCTCTCTAGATTATTTCTTTCTCTCTCAAATATTTGTTCTTTTCTCCCATTGAATGTGTTTTTAAGTGATACGTTCACAAAAAAGTTTGCATGATTAGCGTGAATCTCAAGGTAATATTTCAATTGAAAACTTTTGAAATTAAATTTAGGACCATTTAAAATCCAATTTTAGTAAATTTATAGTTGAATTGAACATCTTGGCGAGATGAACCTATCAATGCTACAATTAATTTGATTCGACCCCAAATAAACTGAAATCAAGTACTTGAATTATGTTTGAGAATATGACAAATGACTTATAATTATAGTATGTTTATAGTCAAATTGAATGACTCAATGAGATGAATCTAACAAATTAAAGATCACTCAATTTTGACATCGTTAAAGCATTTAAATATTTGATAAATAATCTACAATCAAGGAGATCAATATAGACCATACGATAGATTGTTTTGACTTCCGGTCAAATTTATCGAAATGCCCATCCCAAAAAAGTTATAAATAGGGTTTCATTCTCTATAGAGGGGAAGGGGACATTCAAGAGCTGATAAAACTAAAGAGTTCTATTGTATTTTCTGACTATCACTACCGATTCCCACTGCCAACAATTGTAGATATCATTTCAATACTTCTGTCAAGATTTAACTCTATTGTTGGGTTTCAACTGTCCGTCTGTGGACATCACATTTCAGTGATTCCTAAAAGGAAACTCCAATGATTATTCTTATTTATTTATTTATTTATTTTTAATGACTGCTCTTATTTATAAATAATCCAATCTTCTTTAATTGTGAAGAAGAGATGATTCGTATATCTTATATTCTATAGTAGATTGTTATAATTGAGTTAGACCTTGCGATTTTTCCTCTTTTCAGAGTTTCACCTAAAAAAATTATGGTTTACAACTTTTATGTGCGTATTGAAATTTTATCAAAAACTAAGACATAAAACTCACTCATACTCCACCCTCGCAATTTTTTTAATATGTAACAATAAGGTTTCTAGTTTATGCTCAATAATTTTGAATCCAACAATAGTTAAAAAGTACATAAGGTTTTAAGAGAAATGTTAATTTTTCTTTAGCATTGTGTTTAAGAAGTTTGATAAACCAGTACTTTAATCAATTCAATTTTAGGAAGAAAAGCATGCCAAAAAACAAAAAAAAAAAGGTACTTTCGTTTTTTTATAAGAAAGTGAGAGCTTTTCAAGATTAGGATATTATTATTTATTATAAAAATGATTACATGCTATGAACTAGAATTTAATGTTACAAAATTGCCTCCCAATATTAGGGCTTATCAGGATGTGCATTTTTAGTGTAAAGTTTTTTTATCAAATTTAATATTTAAAATTAACAAAAAATCTCAATACCATCAATAATTCAGTGTTAAAAAAACTATTTTTAAAACACAACAAATAAATTTTAAGGAATTTATTGTAATTTATTAATGAATTTTTATATCTGGCCTTTTTAAAAATAAAAAAAAGATAAAAATCAGCCTAAACTAAAAAAATGAGAAAAATAATGAAAACATTATACAGTTTACATCATATCAAAGGTTTTAGATATAAAGTTTTAAAGAATTTATTTTTTCAAAATGCGAGGATGACATGATTATATAAATAATTATAATCTAATTTATCTCATAAATTTATAAAAAACTAAAATTCATTTAGGGACTATTTGATTGCCTGAAAAAGGAATGCAATGTAAAAGGAATACGGTGCAAAATAATTATTTTTGAGTTGTTTGAATGAATGTAAAAGGAACTTATGATTTTACTTTTTTTATTTTTCTTGAAGTAAAGTGAATTCAATGTAAAGTTGGAGGGCGGCGGTCAGCGGGGGCAGGGGTGGCGGCCGCTAGTAGCGGGCGACTGTGGTGGTGTGGTAGCGATGGCAGTAGCTAGGGCAGCAATGGCCGACCAGAAGGCAATTGTACTGGTAATCGACAGTGGTTAAGCAGGCAAGCAAGCGGTGTAAAGTGTTCTAGGTCAAAATGAGCGAGAACACTTTACCTCAAAAATGAAGTAAAATGAAATGCACGCATTTACTTTAATTAATCTTGAATCTTATTTTCATCAAATCAAACACCACAAAGTAAAAGTGTAATGCATTTTGAATACTTTGCATTTACTTTTCTTTCAACCAATTAGCCTCTTAATTAAAAAGTTAAAGCATTATTATATTTTTATAGGATATAAATTAACCTTAATAATATATGTTTATAATAAACTTGTTGATATCTAAAAAGTCTATTTTCATTTTTTAAAAAATAAATTTTAATTACTCTCCATCTAAAATTCCTCTTGAACTGTGCTCTAAATAAAAATTCACCTTTTCTATTTCATCTCTCTTGCCAAACCAAGCAGTACTGATGCCTCTCCACCGAAGGATCTTTTCTGCCCACTCCGACTCACTCTCGTCCACACCGCACCAATTTGCGCGCGCTGCCGCCTCTAGGCCTCGCCGGTCCAATCTTGCCTCCACCGAGCTGAACCAGACAAGCCAACCACCAACCGGCCGCCAAGTGCTCTTGTGCCGAGCCCCTGGCTGCCCAAGCCACTACGCTTAGCCTCGCTCGCCTTCTAACGTACCTAGCCAAGCCACTCGCTGCAGCTGCTACCTCGTCAGCCTAGCGCCAACAAAGTCGTGGAGATCATAGCCATCGTCTCTCGCTGTAATCCTTGCTTCGGTATACTCTTCTCTCGATTAAATCCTTATAACTGATTTCCATGTATTGTTGAAATTTGTGCATAGCATTCATTTCGAAATTTGGACATGCTGGAATCGAGTCTTCTCATGCTTACATCAAATGTATTATTATTGGAGTTTAATGCTCAATCTCTAGTCTTGATGGCTAAGAGTTCAAAATTGTCTTGTTCTATATTCAATTCTGATTTTTCTAAGAAATGTAAAACATTAGAGCTTTAATGATTTGTATCCATTGAATAGAAGGCCTTTGTATGCAATTTTGATTATGCTAGTTTTGATCCGTGTTTGATTCTTTCTAACCTTAGAAAATTTTAAGTGCATAAAGACTTAATCCTTGCTAATCCTATATTGGGATTGTTCTTGATTTTTAAAATGTATTGATTTTGGCCAAATCCTTATTTGGCCTCATCCAGATCATTTGCATGTTAATATAAGGCTTTGATTAACTTGGTGGATGAAACATATAATGTTTACAAGTCCCCATAGGCTTATTTATGTAAATCCAACACATTGCTCGTGATGAGAACTACTTTGATACATATTATATCCCTCAAGCTTTTGCATCCGACAGCTTGGATGGAGTGCTTTTTGGGTGGAACCACTTGAGATTGCCACTTTGATGCTTTGTGTTTCGTTTTCACTCTTACGTTACTCATTTGGAGACCTCAATTTGCATGCCAAATGACATTGACAAGATATCTTTTAATTCTGTGTGCCCATTTTATCGATTGGTTTATCATGCTTATTACCTTTTCATGATCACTTTATTGCATTGATTCCTGCATTGCTTGCTTGCTTACATGATGATAATCTTACATGTATTGATTGTTATGTATGTTTGTTTGTACATTTTTAGTATTTGCTTGCAACATGATTCTATTGTTTGTTTCTATGCATTATTATGAGGCATATTAATGTGAAGTAGAACATCAACGTCATCCCTTCTCCCCTCCTTGATCTCACGTGAGATTTTTTTTGTGACTCGATCTAGTTGGTCATATCCTTAATTGAGTTATATATTGTGTTTGGCTCTTTTTAAGTTTGTGTGATAATCACACATACTACACACGTCTGTTCTTTACTTTTAATATGCATGCATTGGTCAGGTAGAGGTGAGCTTTGTGAGCTTTTGGTCTCCTCCATAGGTGGGATGCCTCTCTTTCGCGTTATACATGCGGGCTTATTCAATCGTAGATTAATGATCCTCATTATTACATCTACAATATGAACCATTTGATCTCCTATTAGATAGTTTGAATTAACCTTTAATGTAAGACCACAGGATTTACTAGGCCACACGACCATATCTTATGTTAAAGCATGAAGATAAATTTTCTTTACCTAACTCGTACAAGTTTCCTATGTACCTTTTATAAACTCAAAACCTACCATCCTCTACCTAACACGTATATTATGATACTCTCCATCAACTATCTAAATAAATTAAAGCTTGCTATCTACCACCTCTAAGCTCTATAGAAGGAGATAGTTCTAATGTGTTAAGGTAGCCCCACAACCGCAAGAAAATAGGAAGAAGAGGAAGAAAGAGAGAGGGAAGAGGGGATTATGCTTTTAGCTATGGAAAGGAGAAGCTCTTGTAGTAGAGGAGTGGAAAGAGGCTTCTCTTGTAGTAGAGGAGTGGAAAGAGGAAGAAGTTCTCACAGTTGAGAAAGAAAGACTTTAATTAACAATCACAATGTCTTCTTGTCCATGTTCAACCTTCATTTTCGTAGGTGGCTATGTATCTTTTTAGTCTTTGATATAGAAAAAGTTGTATCTCTATCTTTATATTTTTATGTATAAAAATAAATATTTGATGTACTCATTTTTTAAAGTTTAGTGAATATTTGATTTATGTGCGGCTGTGAACATAGTTGAAGATCACTGAACCATGTAAATCTGTGTCTCGTGATTGTGATCTTTAACGTGTTTATTCTATCTTCATTTAATTTTGCTCAAAGTTTTATCACCATCTTAACATTTTAGTGGTCCATCTTATGTGTCATATCATGTTAAATTTTGTATGCATAGACATTGGTCTTTCCACTTAGGAGATTTTGAAAACCTCCTTAAAGTGCTAAAAATTACAAATGTGATAGAAAAGTGATAATAATCCAAAAATTGTTAAGGATTAATCCCTTAATTATTCTAAGGTTAAAATCAGTTGGCTCCTTAGCGCAAATTGGCAATCATCTTCTCCATCTCTTTAAAGTAGCCTTTAGTTAAAAATCTTTAGCAATAAACAAGTTGGGAGTCATTAAGAGTTTCCAACCCTTGTTAGACTTCATGAAGAAATGGTTATTCTTCCATCTCTTGTTGGGAATATGGTAGCCACATGGTACTCAAGGTTGAGAAGGTCTTATTTAGAAGAAATAATGCCTTCTAAGCAACTAACCTAAAAGAGGTACATGAATTATTTCATAGACCAAGGTATATTTAAAAAAAGAAAAGAAAAGAAAAAAGGTACATTATACTTTTTGTGTAGCCATTTAACCCCCCTCATGATAATAGTGACATTGTGGGAGATTTGGGCTGGTAATCTCAAGATGGTATTTAATAGATCATTCAACTCTTCTTCAAATGGAAGATCTAGTTGATTTTAAAGTATTATTCAACTGAGGTGATTTCTATATTCTCATTAGCATCGTTTGCCCTCTCATTATTTTTTATGAATCAAAGAGTATACTTATTAAGAATTGAATATTTTTATCTTATCCTTTCGAAAATCGTCATGTTGGTGTTGCTCGCTATGAAATCGATGGATATGAAGTCACTAGTAAAGGCTTGATCACACCTTGAGTGGCAGCTTCTTCAACAAACATCTTCTCAGAATGATATTGAATATGTTGTGTATTCGTCCGATTTTAGATTAGGTTGATCTGCAAACTATCACACTCCTTGTAAATGCCTATAAATAGTATTGTAGTTGATATAATAAAAACCCCCTCTTGTAAAAAAAAGCGATGGGTGCAGGCGTGCTTGTGTTAGAACTTGCGGGAGCGCGAGCTGGAGCTGTGGATTGAAATGCACAATGGAGGCCGTTCGCGAGCAGGATTGGGCTTGATTTGGTGGGTTTGCTCGTAGAGTTAGTACAGGGAGCCAGTTAAATCGCAGAAGGCACACATGTGGTTCTTTGATCGTAAAATCGGACTAAGGTGGAGATTATTGTGTAGTGGTCCGGTTTTAGATTAGGTTGATTCGCTAGCTATCACACTTCTTGTAAATGCCTATAAATAGCATTGTAGTTGATGTAAGAAGTGCCTCTTGTAATAGCCCATTATTAAGGAAATTTGGAATTCCCTATAGCTGCTCTCTCCCTCTCACTCTCCCTCTCTCTCTCTCTCTTGCAAGAAAGCTTAAGAAGAGCTTCTCTTCCTCAAGCAAGAAACTTAACAAGTGGTATCAGAGCTTCGTTGAGGCGATCTCAAAGAAGGAAGAATATGATATTGTAATCAAGAGGAGGAGGCAGTCGGGCTTCCCGTTTCTTACTGCGATTTTGTTTGCGTGAGGCGGACGAGAGGCTGGAGAGGGTGTTCGGAATAGAGCACAGAGAAGAGGGCTGGACACGGGCGCAAGAAATAGGCCGTGGCTGCGGCGTTAGTGGAAACAAGATAGGTAGCATATCCAGACTTTCATGCAGGCAGGTGGATTCGATTTGTGCTCACGCAGGTAAACACCGACTAGAGATGCGCAAGGCTCTTCATGCTTTTCTAGGCATGTACAAGAGCAAATAGCCGGCTCAGGCTTCTTGTGCACTCGGGCAGCAGGCTTCACGCGAACTTTAACAAGCAAACCGAGAAGCAACGTGCATTCAGAATGGGAGAAGAGTTGTGTGCATCTTTCGGGAGGGGTGAACCTAGGGCTGGAACAGAGAGCAGGTGAATGGTTTCTTGCATGATTGATTTGTGAGATCAAGAAGTGGCCGGTTGGTGAGGCTTGATTTTGTCGACAAAAGGGAAATCGAAGCATAATGCTTCGAATTTTGGTCAGATTTTCAGGCAACAAACTAAGTAAATCAACATGAAGTGGTGATTGTTCGATTGTTGAGGTCGCAGCTTGCAGAAATTGCTTGTAGCAGGAGGACAAATCTTGAATAGTGCAGATCTCAGAGGTAGGGAAATAAATGTGCGTGGTTGAGGTGCTCTTGCTGAATTCAAGAAGTAAATTCCTCCAACATTTGGCTGAGCCAGGACGGGACTGTTAGGGAGCACACATGGGAGCACTTGTGAGGGTGTTCGATTGGAGCAGAGCACATGGGATAGATCTCGTGGAGGTAGTGGAGCGCTGGAGTGCGCAAGAAACAGGCACCAAACTCAAGATCAAGAATGGGTGGCTCGTGCGAAGTTGCTGGTCGGAGCGCGCACGAGTGCTGGGGGGAAGATTGGCGAGCCGGAGGATGCTCGATGCTGGAGTGAGGGGGTTTCGCGCAGAAGCAAATGAGTGGGCCAGAAGCATGCAGGAGCAGGTAATGCACAAGGTACGGGCATGCAGATCATGGGAGGAATAACGACGAGTGCAGGCGCGCGTGGGTTAGAACGCGGTGGAGCACGAGCTGGAGCCGTGGATCGGAGCGCACATTGGAGGCCGTTCACGAGCGGGATTGGGCTCGGTTTGACGGGTTTGCTCGTGGAGTTAGTGCAGGGAGCTGATCAGATCACAACAGGTGCACATGTGATTCTTTGATTATAAAATCGGATCAAGGTGGAGATTGTCGTGTATTTGTTCAATTTTAGAGGTTGATCCGCAAGCTATCACATTCCTTGTAAATGCCTATAAATAGCATTGTAGTTGATGTAAGAAAAACCCTCTCTTGTAAGCCCAAATTGAATAAAGGAATAGGATTTCCTGTTAGCCTCTCTTCCCTCTCCCCCTCTTTCTCATCCAAGAACAAGAAGATCAATTACTCTGGATCATAGTTCACATTCTAACCTAAACCTCCACCATCATTTCCCCCCACTTAGGCCACTCAACCCTATTCCTAAAAGAGATCTTTCAAATTAGCCCAATTTGGGCTAGTTTTGATCTTCTCTCCACCATACCCCTATAAAGGCCTTACCTTTATATAAGAAACCTCATATCCCATCTTTATCAAATAAACTAATCATCCTCAAGTATTTTCAATCATCAGTTCCACCAGAAGGCCTCCCACCAATGTCATTTTTAGTATCAGATCAAAGTCTGAAAGGAGAAAATTTAGTTAGAACATTACGACGGTAAAGGGGGATTTTTTATGGTAGACTTGTCTCCAAAGCTCGTGAGTCACTCCAACAAGTTTGAGATTAGCAAATTAATTTTTATGATAGTTAACTTTCATATTAATATCTTGATCAAATTAGCATATCACTTGCAAGCCCATAACGATAGCATGAAATTTCAATTAGCTAGCTGCACCAAATAGCCTAGCTATTACCCTTGTTTGAATTTACTATTAAACTCTGAGTGAACATCTTGATAAGGTAGTGCTTCACTTTACAGAATAAAAATTTTACTCTGATGCAAACAAAACTTTACATCACATGCTTTTTTTTTTAAATTATTTGTGGTACGAACTATTACCTTACTTGTAAACTTAAAACAACTTGTTTTCATAAGGACTTAAGGCTCGTTAATTTTAGGCTTATCTTTTTTTTTTTTAAATATTTTAAATTATATGCATTGGAATATAGGTATATAAAATTTGGTGTGTTGGAACTAAAAGCAATTTTGTCAACAATGCCTAAACTACTTACGGAGAGCTTAAGACATAAGATGTCTTTATATTCCTTTCTCACCTGAAAGTTCTTTTAGCTTACAATTTTTTTTTTGTATTTATATTTATCTTTTATCTCTCTCTTCATACTTTTTAAAATCATATTATGACACCCAAGTTTATTCTTGAGGATCAACTTGAAAATTTGACTAGCCTGTAGATGCTTTATATCCTAAGATTCATGAAAATAAGTCCTAGACCCAACTTTTTTTTTTTGATAAAGTAAAAATTAAATGCAAGAATTGAAAGTACAAATGTAAACTTTAATAGACCATTTGCAAAGTAATAAAAACATAGCCTCACATTGTTCTCCAAACCATAATTTACCTTTAGCTGCAGAAGATGATACCTATGTGGACCAAGGAGAACAATCAAATTAGAAACAACCAAATCATAGGAATGGCGGTGGAAGAGACCAATCGGAGAATCAAAATTGAAGCACCTACTTATGATGGTATCCATGACTCAAATAAATTCCTAGATTAGTTAGTTTTATTTAGATGTCTTCTTTAACTATTATAAAATATATGACTACTAAAGGGTGGCTTTTGTTATGATGAAATTGGTTGGGCATGCTAAGATTTACTGGACAAATATTTTAACCAAGGAACAAAGACTTAAAAGGGCCAGCCTAACCTGGATATAAATAAAAGAAAAGCTAAGAGCCAAATATTATCTGAGATGCTATAATCAGAAACTGCATGGTTAATTACTAATTTTAACATAAGGTAGCCTTGTAATTAAATATTTGAGAACTTTGAGGACTTAATATGCTGAATGCTGACAATGATTGAGAATTGGCTAACAAATTTTTCATTGAACTTATGATCAACATTAGAAATGAGGTTAAATTAGATGATTCTTAAATCTTAAGAAGAAGCCTTTCATTATGCATTATCGTTGAGCAATAGAAGAAATATGCTTCCATTTTTAGATTTAAGGACCAATCACCGCCTATTTCAACCCATAGATTTACTACTACACCCACCCGACCCATCCACCTAACCCATTTCCCCAAATCTCCTTCTAAAGGGAGTTCCAAGAAAACTAGGCATATAATCCGTTTCAACTATCACAAGAAAGGTCATATAAAAATCAATGCAAAGCTAAAATCCTATTTTTAGAGAAACTTGAGGACCCATTAGATGACGAATTAGAAGAAATTTATGATGAACCCCACTATTTGATGAATAATTGGAATCATAAATGATCCCCATATAAATGTGATGAGATACCTTATTTTATCAAAAAATGAGATTTGACTGGAGAGGAAAGAAAATCTTTAGTAGATGTATTGTGTGTAATAAAAAGAGGTGTAAATTAGTCATAGACGAGGGATGCATAATAAAGATTACTTCAACTTACAATATCACTAGATCCAACTTGAAAATTAAATCTCACATATAATCACATATTAAAATTTTTGATGAATTTACTCCTTTTAGAACCATTTAGCATGCCATTGATTTAGTTACAGGTTTCCAATTTCCTAACTTTCCTCGTTATAGGATGAATCTCATTGAGCATGCTAAAATTAAAGACAAGTTGAGGAATTACTTAAATTTTTTTTTTATAAAAAAGTCTTAGTCTATTTGCAGTATCAGCTTTATTAATTTCAAGAAAAATGGAATTTGGAGAATATGTGTTGGTACATGGATGATGAATAAAATTACTATCAAATATATGTTTTCTATTTCTTGATTTTAGATGATATGTAGGGCTTGATCTCAGGGGGATTTTTTTTTTTTAAATTGATCTAAAAAGCATTCATCATCACGTTCAAATTAGATTTGGAGAATGAAAAACTGCTTTCAAAATTCTCAATGGACTGTATGAATGGTTAATAATGATGTTTTTTGGACTTTCAAATACCCTAAACACATTTTTGAGGTTGATGAATACTATTCTTAAATTCTTTATAAGAAAATTTATAGTAGTATATTTTGATGGCAATTTGATTTATAGCTCGAGTGAAATAGGCCTACAACATTTTCAATGAGTTTTTGAGACCCTTTGGAAGGAAAACTTGTATATTTATATGTAAGTGTTTCGTTCAACAAATTGAAATTATTTTATAGGTTTCATTATCATACCAAAGTAAGAGCAATCTTAGACTTGACATCACCTAAGAGTTTCAGTGAAATAAGAAGTAATGGTCTAATCACTTATATAGACGATTCATCAATAATTTTAGTAAAACTGTTGCCTCAATTACTGAACAGCTTAAATTGGATTAATTTTGCTGGACTCTAGTTATACAAAAAGCTTTAAATTAAGTTAAGATTCTGATTACATTTGCCCTATAGTCCTGAGACTTCCTAATTTTTGAAGATAGTTGAAGTGACTTATGATGCTTCTAGAGTTGAAATTAGACAAGTAAAAGTCAAGAGAACCATCTTGTAGCATTGTTTAATGAAAACTTAAACGAAGCATAATAACATTATTCGACTTATGATAAGGAGTTTTATACTATAATTTAATCCTTAAGTTATTGATGATACCATATTTTATATTGAGTGTTTATTTTTAATTTAGATCATCTTGTACTTAAATTTATCAATACCCGATAAAAATTGAGTCATAAACATGCCAAGTGAGTCGAGTTTTTTCATGGCGGTTCTTTTATCTTCAAATAGAAATCTAGAATTGAAAGCAAATCATGTAGATGCCTTATTTAGAGTGATTTTGATAACCGAATTCAAATGAATTAGGGATGAGTACCTCATCCTCATATCTTGATTTTCACTTAATTTACCTTGAATACTTGATAAGCCTTTGACCCTATATGGAACATTCTCAACCATCAATGGATAACTGTATAAGAAAAAATAACTTTGCATTCCTAAGACTTTTTCTTAAGGAATTTCAAATCTTTGAATTGTATTTTAGAGAAATTATTGATCAATTTGAGGATAGAATCATTTCTTTAATGGCGAATCAAAATTTTTAGCCTTCCCTAAGCAAGTTGTTAAAAAATTAGTAGCTCAATGTTTGACCTATAGATAAGTCAAAGCAATTAAATAAAAATTTGGGCAATACAATGCTTTACTTATTATGTATGGATTTTGGGAAGACTTGTCAATGAATCTTATTTTAGGATTACTCCATATAATTTAAGGGCACTATAATATTTTTGTAATAGTTGATACAACAACAACAACAACATCAAGCCTTTATCCCACTACGTGGGGTCGGCTACATGAATCCTTGTAATAGTTGATAAGTTTAAAAAAATCTCATTTCATGCTCTACTTTAAAACCAACGACGTTTCTTACATAATTAAATTATTCTTTAAAAAAATCATGCATCTACATAGTCTTTCGTCAAAAAGTATTTTTGATCGAAATTTTAGATCTATTTTGTACTTTTGAAAAATCTTGTGGAAATTATTAAGCACTAAACGAAAATTTTCATTTGCTTTTTACGCCCATACAGATGGTCAAAATGAAGTAGTCTACTTGATTTTAAGAAATTTGCTTAGGTGTCTTATAGGAAAAAGTTTAGGAAATTGAGATTTGTATTTTCTTATCTTAGATTTTGCTTACAATATTACTGCCTCAAGAACTACAAAGACCTTAAATTTTACGATAGTTTATGGACAAAACCCAAGGAGCCCAAGTGATGTGGCCGACCTTTCATCCCATGCATTTTTCGATTATGCATTCTCATTTGCTAATGACTTTCCAAGCCTCTATTATGATGTTGCAAGGAAGCAAATCATTTCAAATAATGACAAATATATGCTTCGAAAGCAAACTGTAATTGTTCAACAAAAGAATTAAAAAAAAGGTGATTATGTTTGGATTTTCATATGTGCTGAGTATTACCAACTTATAAAATATAAGACTTTAAATTGAAGGGCTTGTGGTACTGCCAAAATTCTTAAGAAAATTACAAGTAGTGTCTATCATCTTTATTTGTTGGCTAATATGCTTAAACATCAAGTTTTTAATCTTAAAGCTATTCTACAGATGAAGGACTTAACAAACATTCACTTGTTCAAACTGACTTTTTGATAGGAGATATGATTCCCTATTTATATAACCCCACACCATCATCTTTCCATGAATTTGACTATGTCATTATTTGAGGATGCAACCACAAATCTAGTTGATGAGCATAGATTTTTGATTCATTGGAACCACCGATTGACATGTGATTAATTCATATAGATTTGGAGACTTTGGCCTCACAATTAGTTGATGACTACTTGGATTTTAATTGTACGGAGCATAATTCAATTGATTTTGGGGAAATTTATATTGCACTTCGTATGGATCTAGAAAATCTACCTTTAAGACTAATTATAAGTATGAAAGCTGAAATTCAAGGAAGTGATTAAAGAAAAAGACCTAACTATAAGGGCCCAATTAGTAGCTCGATAAAGAGCCTAAATTTTATATATTTTAAATTTAATTTGTATGTTTTTTTTGGCATTTTTATGTTGTCACCTAGGGACATATATGGTCGACCATGACCTGTTTTATAATGGAGGAAGCATTAAAAAAATTAGTTAAAACTCCATTGATGGTTGCCCCACATATTTCTCCCTTTTTTCCCCTCCAAATATGATAGTCGAAGGATTTTGTATTGCATATAAATATGACCTGATATGCATTGTAAGTTGCTAGTATCAAATGAAATACTTTGGTGAAAAATAGATCTTTTTATTGCTTGGTGTTTGGTGGCTTTAAGAGTAATTTTTTAGTGAGATAGATAATTGTCTTTTTACCTTTAAGTTTATTTGATACTCGTCTCACATTGCCTGCCCTAAACGCTCTTCGCATCTTCCTAAACACCCCAAGCATCTCACAAGACCAACCATTTACCATTCAAGGTCACAAAATCATTCCAAACCCTTACTATAGGCTCTCGGTCAACCCTGGGTGGACAAGCACCTAATTTTGTTCTCCACATCTCGGCAAGGCCTTAAACCCCACAAAACTTCACAACTACCTAAGATTTTATATTCGCCTCCTAAGCTAATCCTCTACCATTTTTTCTCTCAACTTAGACCACTTATAACCATTATCAAAATAGATATTTCAAATAATCCCAAATTAGCTCAATGTAGATTAGTCTTGATATTTCCTCTATCATACCCCTTTAAAAATCTTACCTTTATTCCAAAAACTCCAAATCACATCTTCACCCAATAAACTAAACATCCACAACTATTTTCAATCATTAATTCCCCCAAAAGGTCTCCTACAATATCATTTAGTTTTACTAAGTTATTCGAAATTCATTAGAAATTAAGTTTCAAAAATTTCTAACTAAATCAAGTTTCAAAATCTAGAGAGTCCTTTACTAAATATATCAATCATCCTTAATAAAAACTAAGAAACATTCATTAAAATTTTATATTATTTTAAATTTAAGATTTCTTTCAAATACTACAATAAAATAAAATACCATAAATATAAGTACATACCTCCAATTTTCTTATTCTTTCTACTTTTCCAAATGCCAAACTATCTCCTCTTCTTGATTTGTTTTTTCTCTTGACACCACAGTCCAAACAAATTTCTATGAAAGTAAAGGCTAGGTTTATGGTTTATCAACTTGACTTGAAAACTCAAGATAAAATTTTACCCTTGAGTTGGAAGAAAATGAGAAAGAGAAAAGTCCTAGCTTTCAATACCCATCACAATGCTCATGCTCGACATTGCCTGGTGCAGTTAAATCGATATCACACTTGATGCATGCATGCTTGAATAGTCACGCACCCTTGCTCACCTGTTGTCCTCGCTTGATCTTTTTTCTTGTCTCTCATTCATTTACCGCTTCCATTCCCTTGCTTTCTTGCTCACTCTTGGTTTCTCTCTCTGTCTCCCACTCACTATTTATCTTGCTCTCTCCCTCTCTCTCTCTCCCTCTCTCACACACACACACACATTTATCTCTTGATTATTAGCGCCGCTTATTTGGTTCTGCTTGTCTTATTAGGCACCTGTTAGGCTAATAAATGAACACCTATTGATTAATTAGACACCTGCATTTATTTTTCCTATACAACAACAACAACAACATCAAGCCTTTATCCCACTACGTGGGGTCGGCTACATGAATCCTTTTTCTCCATTGTGTCCTGTTAAAAGTCAAATTCTCGTTTAAATCTTATAAAGAAATATCATTTCTAATATTTTATAACCAAGTCTTTTTAGGTCTACCTCTACTTTTCTTAACATAAGACAAATCTAAGACCTCTACTTTCCTAACCGGGTCATCGGGAGGCCGCCGTTTTATGTGACCAAACCATCTAAGGCGACTCTCTCTAATCTTATCTTCCACTGGAGCTACTCCAATCTTTTCACGAATATATGCTCATTTCGTATCCTATCTCTAAGGGTAAAGCCACTCATCCACTTGAGCATCCTCATCTCTGCAACACTTAACTTAGAAATATGCTTCTCTTTTAATGGCCAACATTCGGCACCATAAAGCATTGCAGGTCTCACCATCATCTTATAGAATTTTCCCTTAAGTTTAAGGGGTACTTTTCTATCACACAATAAGCCCGATGCATTCCTCCACTTCAACCATCCAACTTGGATTCTGCTGATAATATCCCCATCTATTTCACCATCACTCTGAACAATAGATCCAAGATATCTAAAACATATACTCTTATTAATAACTTAATCGCCCAAAGTCGCAATCCCCTCACTAGGTCTATTATTACTAAAATTACACTCCATAAATTCCGTTTTAGATCTACTCAAGCGAAAACTTTTAGACTCTAAGGTTGACCTCCACAATTCTAGTTTATCTTCAACTCCCTCTCTAGTCTTATGAGCAAGAAGAATATCATCAGCAAAAACCATACACCAAGATACATCCTCTTTCAAATGTCTAGTGAGAACATCCATGACTAAAGCAAAAAGAATTATATTAAGTTCTTTTGCTGTTATATTTTCTTAATATATATATATATATATATATATATATATATATATATATATGCTGATAATTAATTAAAAATTCATCTGTTTTAAATTTTTTATTTAAATGTCATAATTATATTTATATTTGAGAAATTGTTTATAAAGGAAAATTTAGTTAATTATTAATATATATATTTATATTTTGTTTCCATATTTCCTTCGAGTAAATAATTATTTTCAAGTTATAACAAATTACTTGCAACAGTAAGCTTCATCTACATTTTTTATTATAGCTCTGATTGTTTATTAATTATATGTTACCTGCACTAATTTTGTTGACAGTTCATTGAGAATCTGTATGATAATAGAGGGGAATTAATGTGGGATGTCTTAGGGTGTAAGATTTTTAATACAACTAGAATGATATACAAGCAATAAGAGTCAAATAAAATATGGGCAGGATTCACAAATCAAAAACCACTAATTACTCCATTTTTTTTGCTCTATATGTAACTTGTTGATGCACAAAATTAAAACCAAATTTTAATGTAATGATCGATTAATTTAGAAAATTTAACAAGATGTTCAAACGTTAAACTGAAATCTATGATATTGTGATAGAGGAAATGTTGGACGTGAAGGGGGTTCTATTTTTTATGTTAGATTCAGGGTTGTTTTTCATGATTATTTACATATTATTTTGACCTACCATAATGATTTTGAGGTTTAGTGATTTTTGCCTTAATTGTCTTTTCCGCTTGATCTTCTTCCTCCTTTCCCGCTTTCCATCACCTCCTAGCTTGCACCACCTTTTCTTCAAATTTCGTTTCATTTTTTGGAGAAATTATTCTGTGCGAAATCTAGACGGGAAAGAACTATCCGGACTATGAGTGTACACACTGTGTACAATTTTTGTACACAGTTTGATTCAAAATGTGTAAACATTGTTTGTACATAGTGTGTACGCTCAAAATCCAAATGGTTATTTCATGTCTGGATTCTGCACGGAATAATTTCTCCATTTTTTGGTGGTATGTATTAGGGTACCTAGGCATAACTGCTCTTTATCTTTTACGGGATTGCTATCTGATAGCCTCTGGTCAGCATATTCTATATGCTCTTAGCTTCCTATCAGTTCTGTGGGGCTTATATGTTATTCTAAATTGTAGCGTGTATGAAAGAGCATCTTCTTTTTCTGTTTTCATGCAGATGATATTATCGAAAGGTTAGAAGCTGGTAGTTGTATCTATGAAGCCTATCTATTAGCTTTTAATGCTCTTCTTAACCTTATTCATCAAGTTCAGTGGTAGAATATTTCAGAGAGTTGTCCTTCGTGTTTAAACTATAATGATTGTTGACAATTTTCTTCCGTTCAAGTAACTGTTCTATTGTCATTTAGCAGCTTATTGTTATGGAGAGATCTTCCTTAAATCTCCAGCGTGGCCTTAGCACTCCTTTCTTATGCTAAATCAGCCTAAAACTCATACAATGTCAGCTAGAGAGCAAAGAATGCTAGAGAGGAAGTGAATGAGGAAAGCTTCACCTTCACAAGAGAATTTTAGAAGCGGGGTTGGAGGAGTTTTGGGGAGTTGTTGGTAGATGTGGGGAGTTGATTACAAATGAAGGGGGAGGGTCTTATTTATAGTTCTCCTCCCATGGCTAAGAACATTTTAGAGTTCTCTCTATTATTCATGAGTGTGGAGTTCTCTAGAATACTCCACATCATTCCCTATAATACCTTACATAGTTACATTATAATATTTTGGAGAGTTTCGGAGTATCTTAGAATACTCTCCAAGTGTTCACACCATTTTAGAATATTCTAGAATACTCTAAAATCTTCTAGAAAATTCTAAGCCTTTCTAGAACCTTTCATGACCTTCCAGAATTTTTCAGAGCCTTCTAGAATCTTCTAGAACCTTCTATATCCTTCAAGAACCTTCCAATGTTATGTGACCCAATTTAGGAATGGTTTTGGAGGACTTATTAGCCTTCATTCGGCATGTCAAGCCTAAAGGGTTTGGCCAAACCTCTAGGTTCAACATTTGGGTGTGACATTATGCTGGCTTCTTCTTTGGAGGAGTTTGCTTTGACTTTACTGCATAGTGTTGTGATGGAAGCCTCCCCAAATGAAGGGCATCCTGGATGTAAAAAAAATTATATAAGGATATCCTTATATAATTTTTTGTTAGGAGCAAATAATTGCTCAAAAATAGAAGATATTTAAATAAAAAGTAGAAACAGGCAAATTCTAAAAAAATATTTCATAATAGCATTTTTTTTAATTTTATTTAAATGTCGTTTATTATTTACCATTTATTCTCTAATTTTGATTTTTCTGTCTTCCTATCCTGACACAAGAACTGTTCTAGTACAATTTTTTTATTTTCCATTGTAGACGGGTTCTTTCACGTTTGTGCTCATTGTGGCCCAAGACGCTTAAAAGAGACTCGAGACCTTTTATTCTGCATTTCTGGAAAAATTCCTATTTTTTGTCTCGGAAAATGGTTTTTGCAGGTTACACTTATATTGAGCTATATTGATTTATTTTATTTTATTTTGGGACATTTAGGTCAATTAAGTCAAATTCACACACACATCAAATACTAGGGGTGTCAATAACTGACACGACTCGAAAACCCGACCCGAACCCGACTCGGAAAATCCGGGTTCGGGTCTTATTTTTGGACCCGTATAAAATTCGGGTCGGGTTCGGGTCAACCCGTTAACCCGAAGATGACCCGAACCGACCCACAGTTAGCGACATTAATACGACACTTCGTGGGCATTTTATTATCCAACCCCCGCGGCCTCGTTTCAGGTTCTGAGCTCGTTCTCGTTTTAGAGATTTTGGAATTTAGGGTTTCGGCCGCAGTGGCGTAGTCGTAGCTCGCTACCTCGCTGAGTCGCTAGCGTTCTCGATCTCGACTTCTCAGTTCTTATCATCTCCTGACTCCTCATTCTTTCCTATTTCGGTATTTCCTCCAGCACAAGCCCAGCAGTCAGGCTTCCCGAATCCCCGACGGTCTGTATTCTGTAATCAATACTCTGTATTTCAGATATTGCTGTTTGACTGTTTGAGACTTTGGGTGTTTTGAAAGTGAAGTTGAAACTTGAAAAGTGTTTGGATTTTGGAGAATAGGTTTTTTCGATTTTACGGTTTTAGATGTTCGAGAGTTTCAGATTTTCTGTTATTAGGAATTTTCCTTGTTTGCTGTCTTGCACCGTTGCACGCTTGTTGTTTGACATGTTCTTGACATGTAATATGTTGGTCTGCCGTCTGCTGGTTGGGAGATTAGGGTTTGCCGTTGTGACCTTTTTAAATTTTTATGTTGGTCTGGAGTCTGGACTCTGGAGAAATGGAGAATGTGGTTTTCTTTTCTATCAACGCACATAGCTGTTGTGATTTGTGAATTTGGTTGTTTGGCCGTTTGCTGACTTGTTATTGTGAACTTGTTTTGTTGTTCTGATCCTTCTGGAGTTTGGAGAATGGAGATCATTTGCTGATTTGCTATTTTGTTAAGCAGCCACTGGTCTGTTTATATGTTATTTAGGCATAATGGTATATGATGTTTCATGTGACTATGTGATGATGATTTGGTGTTTGCTTACATGGTATAACAATTGCATATTATATATTTATATATGTTTCCTATTTGGTATCATCAAGATTCAAGAGTGCAAGAGGCTAGAGCAAGACAACAAACATTTACCTCTCTAGTCTCTACCAACATGTTCGTTTTATTTACTATTTTACTTGTTTATTTACAATACTAATACTAATGCTTGTTTAGTAGATTAAATATTTAAATTCATTATTATGCATGTTAATTTCTTAATTTGGTAAAAACATACATTCTTTGTATTTAGATGGAGGATTCTAATACAATTATTGCAAGTAATCCTTCTGAGCATAATGAGCAAGAGCCTATTGAAAATGATGTCGAGTTTGATAGCGAGTATGAAAATGCGGATGTGGGGGAGATTGGTGATAATACAGTTAGAAATGATGAAAGCAAAAAAAAAAGAGGAGGTTGACCTCTAATGTTTGGGGATTTTATGAAATGTTGCCACTTGCAAAGGATGGAAAACAATGTTGCAAATGTAGGAAATGTGGGGGCAACTTACCTTTGTGATAGTAAAAATGATACAGGTAATCTGAGACGTCACCTTAAAAATTATAAGAAACGGGACTCCTATGATATTGGACAGCTTATTCTTCAAAGTAACACAAGCACTTCTATTTCTATGATTGAAAATAAGTTTGATTATCATGAATTTCGATGCTTGTTTACTGCCTGCATAATTATGCATGATTTACCCTTTTAGTGTGTGGAATGGACATGTCTTAGATCTTTGCTTCGGTACTTGCGACTTGATTTATAATTTTTTTCTAGAAATACTGCTCGAAATGATTGTAAGAAAATGTTTATCAAGGAAAAAGTACAAATACAAGCTCTTCTATCTAGTTGTAAGAGTAGAGTTTCATTAACTTCTGATTTATGGACTTCCATCAACACTAATGGTTTTATATGCTTAACTGCACATTTTATTGACAATAATTGGCGGCTACATAAGAAGATTTTAAATTTTGGTTTCATGCCACCCCCCCATGATGGCTTAGCATTGTTTGAAAAACTCCAACAACTTTTGATTGACTGGAAAATTGATAGCAAGCTCTTCAGCATTACTCTAGATAATGCTTCAGCTAATACGATTTCTATTGATTATTTACGAAATCATTTGAATTTGCAAAATGGTCTTCTATGCAATGGTGAATTCTTCCATATGAGATGTTGCGCACATATAGTTAATCTTATTGTTCAGGAAGGTTTGAAGGAGATTGATCCATCTATTGTGAAGGTTCGTGAGAGCATCAAATATGTTAAAGACTTTCAATCAAGAAAACAAAAGTTCATTGAATGTGTACGATAAAGTTTGCTTTAAACTAATAGAGGCTTGAGGCAAGATGTACTAACTAGATGGAATTCTACCTTTGTTATGCTTGATAGTGCCATATACTTCAGACGTGCTTTTATGCATTTGGAGCTTAGTGATTCCAACTACAAGACTTGTCCATCAACTTCTGAATGGGAAAAATTGGTTAATATATGCAAGTTCTTAGCACCCTTTTATGAAATTACTTATATTTTCTCTGGATCAAAGTACCCAACTGCAAATCTTTATTTCCCATGTGTCTCCACCACATATGCCACATTAAAATATGAAATATTATCTGGGGAAGAGTATATAAGGAGAATGACTGTTGGTATGCTTGTCAAGTTTGAGAAGTATTGGTCAGATTTCAGTGTTATTTTAGCAATAACAGTAATTCTTGATCCAAGGTACAAGTTTAACTTTGTTGAATGGTGTTACAAGAAACTTTACTCGGGTCATTATGCAAATGAGATTGCAAAAGTAAAAGAGAAGTTGCACACACTTTTTTCATACTACTTAAACACAGATGAGCAACCCTCAACCACTATATCTCAATCATCTCAATCTTCATGACAAACTCCCTCAAGTACTTAATCCACTACAATTATTAAATCACAATTTCTACAGGTTTATCTTTGCATTCACATTCCTTACAATTTTTAACTTATATTATAATATTATGTTATTTGAACTTATCACATAGCTGAAATACTTAACACAGGATTATGACTCATTCGAGGTGGATGTAGCTCTACCGAAAAAATCTGAACTTGAGATATATTTGGATGAACCCAAGTTGGATAGGAATAGTGAGTTAGATGTTCTACTTTATTGGAAAGTAAATCAATACAGATTTCCTCAAGTTGCAAGAATGGCTCGTGATGTTTTGTGCATTCCAATCTCTACCGTCGCATCCGAAAGTGCTTTTAGTAATGGTGGTAGACTTCTAGACCAATATCGAAGTGCATTGAAACATGATATTGTAGAAGCATTGGTTTGCACAAAAGATTGGTTGTACAGTGAATAAGGTAATAAATTTATAATACTAAGATAGTCTAAGGTGTAGTTTACTGTTATTTATATTTTTACTCATCAACTTCTATTAATCTATGTTGCTGTTTTGGTTATAGATACAAAAGACACTGAGCTTGATGCAGTGACAGATAACATCATTGGCTTTGGTGTTGAGGAGAATCAAATGTGCAATGTGAATGAATCAGTGAATATAACATCTTAAACATTTGTTGTACTTTATTGGGAATAACTATTATCTGTAGTTTATGTTAGTAATGACTGTGAAGAACTTATGGGAGCTTTTATATTGTTATTGGCTTGTTGCTACTTGCTGGCTGGCGGCTGTTGTGCACAACCTGTTAGATTGGTAGAATATGTTCTGCTTTCTGTTGATTTCTGCACCTTCTATTTATTTATGCTTATTTCCTGCAATTATGTAATGATGTTGAGATGTGGGCTTTAAGTTTGTCTTGTAACTGCTTGCTGTGTTCAAGCTTTCTGGACGTTCATATGTTCTACCACAGCTCCTGGTTGGGTTTCAAACATTCTTCTGTTCTGCTTGTTTTTTTTGTTATGCTGAGTTGATTTGGTTGGGTTGGCTGGGTGCCTGCCTGCCTGGGTTTCAACTAGTTCTTTCTGGACTTATTTGGCTGGTTAAATTTGATTTATTTAATTCTTCCATATGGTGTTGTTTGGAGAACTGGAGCTGATTTGGCGAAACGGTTATAACTATACTTACTAGCTGTATGATTGCTTTGATTGGGTTGGGACTTGGGAGTTTGGACTTGGGAGTTGCCGAGTTTGGGACTTCTATTATTATGCAAATTTTGACATTTTGTTGCATTGCCTTCTGCTGAAATTGTGAAATCTGAATAGGTGATGCCTGAATCCTGATGGCAGTTTTGTTATAATGTTATAGGGCTGTGATGAAGAACCTGGTGAAGTACTGAAGTTAATACGTTATGCAATAGTAGCAATATAGAAATATAGATGCAATCAGATTACAAATTGGGGAAAGGGGATTTATTTCACATGAGCAGATACTATTTAACTGAATAGATACTAAATTTAATAAATTCTTTTTCCCAATTGGTAATCTTGGAGGGCTCAAAATTGTTGCAGATGAATAGATGATGGTTCTTTCATCTTTGCCAGGTTCATCCTGAGCCCTAACTCATTGAGCATGTTGCTTTTTTTTTCTTTTTTTTTTGTTGCAGGTTGATTGGTGTCTTGGTGAGATGTTCAGATTTCAGATGAACGACTACACATGCAATTAGCCATTTAGCAAACTAGTTGAGCAGTTGTATCTTGTATTTGTAAATTACTAAATTGTAATATTTTTTTATATTTTCAATTTCAAAAAGTTATGTTGATTTTGTAATTTGTAATACACTTTTAAAAATTAAAATGTAAAGAATTAATAAAATTTTAATTTTATTGTTTTCATTGCAATTTGAATTTTATATGTTTAGAATTTATACAGTTTTTATATTTTTATTTTTTAATTCCTAAAAAATTCCCCAAAAAAGGAAATTGGCGGGTTGGCGGGTCGTGTCGACCCGACCCGGTTTTAGCCCGGGTCGGGTTCGAGTTCAGGAAGGAGACCCGTTTAGCTAAACGGGTCGGGTTCGGGTCGACCCGTTTAGCACCGGGTCATTTCAGGTTGAACTCGAACCCGACCCATTGACCTGAATTGACAGCCCCATCAAATACTCAAGACTTGAGAACCCAAGACCTCTTGGTTGGTAGCCAAAGCTCCCAACCAACAGACCAATGTGAGTTACGTATACTAAGCTATATTGTATTTATGCATATTCCGAACCAATATGTTTGCATGCGCTACAATCAATTTGTTAAGAATTTAATGATAGTAAAATATATATATATTTTCATTCTTTTGCGATCATTACAGGGATTAAGGTTTTTTTAAGCTTACTGTTTTGCTTTCAGATTGCAACCATAATTTTTGTTTGATCATTATTTTTTACTGTTTTCCAAAAATATTTTTACTAGAAAGCTGATATAATAGTTTTAAAAGTTTACATTATCTATGATAGCTTTATAAAAATGTAAGAAAGGTATCCCAAACGAAACGTATGAGGATAATCTTTTTCATTTCCTTGGTTCCAAGTGATATCCACCACCAACAATAACAACAACAACAACAAGTGATATCCAACAAGAAGGAAGGAGCATCATATGTAAAATAATTAATCATAAATCACTGAGATTTTGTAGATGTAATATATGATTATTAGTTGTATGTATTATTTGAAAGTAGGTATTTGTCAACTAAAGATGGTTCTATAATAACTAATTCAATTGATATCGCCATTCGATCATATATCTATACTATTATATAAAAGTGGCTTGGGATTCCACTCATATGCAATCCTAGCCTTCCATTTAATTTACTAAAGATGAATCTCAACATTTCATTTTATTTATATATTTAATTAACTTATTTATTAACTTCATTTATTCACTTAATGCATGACGTTTTTAATTTTTTTATATTAATTGCATTTAAATAAGTGCCAATTGGTGAATTTAATTATATTTATTTTTATATTCAATTATGATTAATTAACCTTTCATTTTATTTATACATTTAATTAACTTCATTTATTCATATAAATGCACGCCGTTTTTTATTTATTTAAATTAATTGCATTTAAGTAAGAGTCAATTGGTGTATTTAATTATATTTATTTTTATATTCAATTATGATTAATTAATATATTTATTATTATTATTTTTTAATTAATACATACTCTCACAATTAATAATATAATTCATTAATTAATATTCATTATATATATATACTACTATTATAAAAGCTGCTTGAATTTCCTTCCATATGCAATCCCGACCTTTCATTTTATCCATTCAAAAATTATTGTGGTCCTTCATTATATTTATTAAAATTAAATAATATTATAAATAATTAAAAAAATTATTTAATGGTTAACTCTCTCCTATTTTTGATTCGCCTCCCTCACCATTCTATCGTCCGCCTCTTCATATCTTCGGCTTTGTAACGGCTACGCCTCCTCCTCTTTGCCTCTTCGTCTTCAGTTCTTCGACTTCGTATTCCTCATTAATGTGCATTTAAGGGGGCATTTATTCGGTTCGAGCTGTTCGTTCTGTTCGAACAAGAGAAAATCGAGCAAGACTTGCATGCATTGGCTGGCCGAAGTCGAGCGGACAAGCGAGGCAGCGATGGCCAGAGATCTATATTTGTTCCTTTATGGCTGAAACAAGAAGAGAGGATGGACAGAGCACGGGCGTCACTTGTTTATATATTTTTACACAACGTTTATTTTTCATCACGACCTTTTGCCGAGTTCAAGCCGAGCGCCTATTCGCCAGTGTTGAGTTCGATCCCACAGAAGCCACCATTTTTCTTACAGTTTTGCACTTCCCATTTTTCTTATAGTTTCGCACTTCCCACAACATTATTAGATGGCTAAAGTTTTTGCATCTTTCCTTTTTTAATCAATAATAAGTATATCTTATTCTTTGATTAAAGCTGAAATATAGGGGAAAGCTCTGTCTTTCTCTATGAATAGGAAGTGCTTTAAAGTTAAAATTCTTCTTTCAAAAGTCAAGGATCGTAAGCTTTGTCTTCAATTATATTGGGTCAGCTTTTCTTCCTCAGAAAAAGCAGATAACATTGGAAATGATTGCTCCATGACTCATGCCCTAATTCACAGAAGACTGCTCTTGATTCTGTCCTCACGCGAGTTCCCTTGGCCAAGCAACCCTTAACATCCTTGAGTTCTTTTTTTTCTATTTTATTTTTTCATGGACCAGTGAAAGGTATCGTCTTTTTTTTTTCTACTTTTCCTACTTTTTTTTTTAATTGTCTTCTTCTTGCTATTTGGTATTGTATATTTGTATTTGATCAATTATAGATTTGTCTGATGTAGTTGGTGCATTAAGGGCAATTAATGCAGGAGAGAGTTCTACTTTTTTTTTTCTCATTACCTATTCTTGCATGCTAAATTTTCTACTTGCTCAATTGAATATCCCTGTTTTATATTTTCATGGAGCAGAGATTTTCGTCCACACAATTGAAAAAATAAAACAAAGTTTCATTTTTCTTCATTTGGAATGATATTGTTTGTCTAAATAAGTAAATAGGGGTACTAATTTTAAAAACTGTAGGGATCATAGCTATAATAGTGATCCAGGTAGCCAACTTACACCAGCCATTAGAAGCTTGCTACTTGAAGCTTTGTAAGCTAATTAAATTCTTTAATTTTTTTATGGATTCAATATAAGTTCAACTCTGCATGATATGTTCGAGTTAACTAACTTTAATATTTATTGGGTAATTACTTAGAATGCTGGTAAGCTATTGGCTTCAGTGGTGCATTCCCCAGTGAAATAGGAAAGCTAACACAGTTTACAGTTTTGTAAGTTGTTGAAACCAATGCCCCAACACTCCACTAATGTTCTTTGAGGATGTGCTCAATTTGTTTAATCTATTTACTTCCTATCCCCAAGGCTCCAAATTCAAACCGATTTATTGGGCATACTTGCTTCTCTAGGAGGCCTCTCCAAAGCACTTGGGAGTTCATACAATTTGTTCTTGTTTCAGATTATCTGAATGCAAAGTTTCAATCAATTACCAGTACTTAGACCCATAATGATGATCCTTTTTAACATATTATGCTTCTTAACAACCATCTGAACAAGAATAGGAAACTAAGGTGATGGGTTTCAATGTGTGCTTGTGTTGAATAGAAATGGGTTTTTTGTGGATGAGGATGTTATATATGGTGGTGATGAATAAAGCCGTGATTTGGATTCTCGCATTTAGAATTAGTTCATTGATTGAGGATGGAAGGTGATTGATTTTGTAAGTAGATTTATAGCTCAATCTGGATTATGAACATCGAAATTGCTTCATCTAAAAGAATGAAAGTTGGGTGAAGATGCAATGGTCTGCAGAGGTCCATTATTTGATATGTCACCAGATACTTTTTTTCTTTTGACCATGGCAATCTACACGAAGTATTTCTAGCTGCTGTTATGGAAGACTGGGGCAAGGAACCCAAATGATGCGTACTGAAAGCTAAACGTTGTAAGTTCACACTTCTCCATATATTGTGCTTTGTCAAGTTTGAATATTTATAATGGCACTATGCTTTATAAGAGTTTTCTGTTTAGCAAATTATAAGGCTCCAATTATTCATGCAAAGATGTAGGAATTCCTTTTCCCATTACTTGCCAGTGAATAGCTTGCAAAATATTTTCAAAATTTAGCAAAATTTGTATGTGCTATCAGTGATGTCTTTTTATATTATTTATGATATCATATACTTTTTTTTATGTTATATTAATTAAGAGTTTTTCACTTATTTGAAATCTAATGAACATCTCATGTAACTTCAAAATACAATCACTTGCTTATTATCAAGGGTATATAATCAGGTCTCATCCTAGAAAAGCTTTTTAACTCCAATACGCGACTGATACATTTGTAAGATGCAATTCTCAACTTTTGTATTGCTTTCAATATATAAGATGAAGCTCTTTTCACTCATTGTTTCTAATGGCAGATTTTTAGATAGAAATAAATTAGATGGGACGATTTTGGCATCCATTAGAACCATGCAAACACTTGAGATTGTGCCAATATTATCAATTAAATAAATTATATGGGACGAATTCGGCTTTCATTAGAACCATGCAAACACTTGAGATCATGTGGGTGCTATCAATTATCTATAACAAAGTCATAAATTATGGTTTTTGTATACTGGATATTTTTTTATACATTTGTTTTTAGTATAAGTTGAGAGGCCCAATCCCTTGAGCATTAACACTCTTCACATTCTATAAATAATCATGGCCACTGTTAAGCAATTACAAATTGATATTGGTTTAGTACTTAATATATGCTTCGTTTAAGTCAGCTTTCTTATTACTTTCTTCAACATATTTTTTTTACAAAATTTTCTTAAAAACAGTGAAAAAAATAGTTATAAAATATTGTCTCAAATGAAACTATAATCATTCAGTGCTTCTTTAGAAAATTAGCAAGCAATGATTTAATAGGAACTATGCCACATCTAACTAGGTTGATCCTAAATGTAGTGTGAGAAGCTCTCCACTTATATCAAGCATTTACTTTTATCTTATTTTATGAAACTATAGTAGATATATGATACAGGCATTGCACTTTATTCTATTACCAAATTAATATATATATATATATATATATATATATATATATATATATATATATATATATATATATATATATATAGTCAAATAGAATTTTATATTAATAATAAACTTATCATTAAGATGATCATTATTATGATTATATTTATCAATAAATTTATTAATTCATGTATATATATATATATATATATATATATATATATATATATATATATATATATATATATATATATATATATATATATATATATTAAATTTATATATATATATATTAAATTTATTCATGTGCACTTGGGAGAAAATGCGTCATGAATTTTTATTTTTAAAACGTTCATAAGATAAATATTTTATTTTTAAAATTTTATTAACGTAGATTTAATGCATGTACAATGAAACTTGCATCTTATATATTATATGTAGAAGATCTTTTTTGTAAATATTTTTATTTATAAACTTTTTTCTTTATGTAACTAAAAAAAATATAGTATTTCATTTTTTCTTAACTTTTTTATTTTTAATTTTTACTCAAGTGTGTTTAGTACATGTGCAACTATTAATAAGAATAATTCTTGTGTTAATTTTATTATTTCAGCTGTCATGCATTTATTAAAAGATCAATTGATCGATGATTTGTATTTATCCTACCATGATCCCACAAGTTTTACCATATTTATGAGGTAAGATAGTCATAATATAAGTTTATTCGTTACTTTGCTTTACAATGATGTATAATTTATAGTAATTTTTGCATTAAAAATAGCATAAATTGATCACTATGGTAGTGTTTTTGTTCATTCATTTATCATATAAGGATGAACTTATAAGTTTTAAACATTTGTTATCTTCCTGTCAAACCCAAGTAATTGTCATAAAAGTCATACAATTATGAATAAACTTTCAAATTGAATAAAATACATTGTAATTACATTGGTTCATCATGAGATTTTAATAAATAATTATTGGGACCTCTAGCCAATTGAACAATATCCAAATATTATTTTAATAAATAATTATTTTTATATAATAATTATTGCATCCAAAAAATTATGCAGGTGATCCTAACCATTTAAAAGGTAGTAATTTATTGAATAAATAATTACACATATAAATTAGTATATCCTTCCTGCAATAGGGCAGTAACTATACCTATATAGATAAATTTAAAAAATTAATACTTTAGAAATATAATTACTTATGGT
Source organism: Dendrobium chrysotoxum (assembly GCA_019925795.1). NCBI lineage: Eukaryota > Viridiplantae > Streptophyta > Magnoliopsida > Asparagales > Orchidaceae > Dendrobium > Dendrobium chrysotoxum. The sequence goes on from CM034308.1 coordinate 39,326,639, forward strand.
AAACCCGTGATAATATAATTTAAATAATCATAATATGAATTTTTATTTTTAAATTTTTATTCACGTGCATTTAATGCACATGCAATAAAACTAGTCTATATAAAAGTGGCTTGGGATTCCACTCATAGCAAATCCTGATCGTTTATCTATAAATTTTAAATTAATTTATAACGTTCATATATATATATATATAGTTAAAACCCCGACAGGGCCTTCGCGTTAATATATTAAAAAAAGGTTACAAAGTCCTTAAGGGGACCTTTAGCTCACTAAAGCTCCGAAGAGTCACAATAAAAAAAGAAATAAAAAACCTACGAGCCAAAATTCCCCACCTAATCCAAAATACAACAAAACCTAAGAACATTCTAGGGCGGCAAGGAGACCGCGCCCAAAAAAGAAAGCTGGAAATGAACGAAGTAAAGGTCAGCCAAATACCAAAATTGACCAAGCTAAGAAATAAAGACTCAATCCGGCAACCTGCAAAAAAGAACACCTTCCAACACCAAAAATGTGTATAATAATAGCATATAGTGGAAGTCAAAAAAGTATAAAGATAACAGGCAAAAAGAGTTAAGAAAAGAACCTCCTTCTCGAAAGGGTTAAGTAATAATATGTTGTAACGCGAAGCAGAGCAGCCGCAAATATCCAGAGAAAAATTCCAATACCCATGATAGTGACCAATTTTTCTCATAATCAAATACCCAAATTGAAACCGCAAGGAAGTGCAGCCATAGTGAAGGTAACAGCCACCAAAATGCTCAACCCAAAAAGGGAAAATAAATGACCGTAATACTGAACCCCGCAACCAGGATCCAGAAGTAATAAACTCCACCAATAAATAATAATAGAGCTATAAGTACTCCCCCTCCAGATATGCCACCAAAGCAAAAACCAAATCCGCACATCCAACTTAGAGAATAACCACTCAGCACATAAACCAGCCAACAAAACAACGACCAACATAACGGGACATAGTATCTAAACCAACAAAAAAGGCAACCAACACAATAACGAAAAAACAAAATAGGCAAAAGGACAAGTAAACAATGAAGCAACCCAAAGACAACCCAACCGAACCGTCAACCCAACCGAATGTAAGGCAAACCAGTTTTATCCAAAAGAGTAATACCCTTAAGAGTATGGGGCAAGTTAGTGATATTAAACTCTTGGAATCTGTCAAGTTTACAACCATAGTTAGCAAGCCAATCAGCACCAGTATTAGCTTCCCGATATATGTGAGATATGGTGTAGTGGAGAGTATCCAGGTACTGTTTAATCTTCCTAATAGTATAGAAGTTTTTAGGGTTACCAGCCAACCCATTAACAAAGATCTGAACCAACAGCATAGCATCCACCTCAATCCACACAAAATGAAATCCCATTTTAATACAGATATCAAGGCCAAAAACTAAGGCTTTCAGTTCAGCGGTGATAGCATTACAGTAGTTAATAGGGGCAGCAAAGGCACCAAGAACACAACCCAAATGATCACGTAAAATGCCACCAGCACTGGCTTTGTAAGGCCCAACAGAACCATCAGTATTCAGTTTGACATAGGGATGGGTAGGCTTAAGCCATCTAACAATCCTCTCTTTGTTAACAACATTGTCACAAATAAGAGAAATGCCCAAATCCAAGGCAATATTGTTACAATTATAAAATTTTTTTTCCAGTAATCACTTTGACAGAATAGAGTTGCATAATTTTGTTTTTAATGTTGGTGATAGTTTGCTCGACATTCATCTTAACACCGTTGTGTTTAGACTCGTTTCTAGCTTTCCAAAGGTACCACAAAATGATGATAGGCAATAAATTGTAAATGTGACCTTTAACATTATTCATCCAACCTTTGAGAATGGAAACCACCTCATTGCTAGAATTAAAGAAGCCTTTACCAGCAATACCATAAAAATATCTCCAAACCTTACTAGCAAAATTACCATTAACAAAAACATGTTGAATACTTTCAAGGTTAAAACAACATTGACATTTAGAGGGAAAGATTAAACCTTTTTTTTTGAAGAAGATCATCAACAGGAAGAAAACCTTTCAGACAACGCCACACCAGAATAGAGTAAGATAAAGGAAAACTATTGTGCCAAATAGCATTAAAAATCTGAGACTTGTGATGCTTAACCCTAAAAGAATCCCAAATCATGTACAACTAAAATTTACCAGAAGTAGAGGCGTTAAAAATAATAATATCCTTGCAATTAGTCTGTAATGGAATATCTAAAATAAGCTTAACTAATTCAATAGGAATAAATTCCAAAAGCAGGTTAACATTCCAAGAATTATCAAGAAAAAATTTGTTAACCTTAATGTTGTGGAGAGTATGAGTGTTTAAAAATTGGTCAATGGAGCACGGTCCCAACCAATTATCTTTCCAAAAAGAAATATCACCTTGGCCTAAACCCCATTGAATGAAAGATTCCGCTTCCCATTTGATTTTGCAAAGTCTTTTCCAAACACCAGAATCATTTCTTTTGAAAGTACAAGACAAAGGATGCATGTCTTTGCAATATTTAAAATGCATAAAATTGGACCACAAACTGTTATTAGATCTAAAAGAGAACCATAATTTGTGAGAAAAAGCTTGAACCATGTCAAAAATACTTTTGCAACCTAAACCACCTTCCTTTAAAACACCACACACATTCTTCCAAGACGCCCAACAAATGCAAGAAGAATTACTTTTAGAACCCCAAAAAAATTTACTTAGCATTCTTTCAAGTCTAAGGCAAATAGACTTAGTAGGGTTTAAAGTATGAAAAAGAAATATAGGGATAGAGTTCAAAACACTTTTAATAAGAATAAGCCTTCCCCCAAAAGAAAGAAACTTAGAAGACCAATTAGCAAGTTTCTTCTGGAAAATCGTAATTAATTCTTCAAAAAGATTGTTGTTTTTCCTACCTTTAAAAATAGGGGTGCCCAAGTACTTTATAGGCAAAGACTTAGCAGAGAAACCACAGATCCTTTTGATATCATTAATTTTACTATGGGACACCGATTTACCCACAATAAAGGTACTCTTCTCCCTATTAATGGCCAAACCACTCATATCTTGGAATTGAGAAAGAAAATTATGTAAAATTTTAATATTATTAATAGAAGCATTAGAGAAGATGATAAAATCATCAGCAAAACTCAAGTGACTAATCGGAATACCTCTAATGGTACGATAAAAAAGATTCGGATGTCTAGTGTATAATTCCTCCAACCCCCTAGAAAGGTACTCCATAGCAATAATAAAGAGAGAAGGAAGCAAAGGGTCTCCTTGCCTTAAACCTTTGGCTGATTTGAAAAAACCATGGTTTCTCCCATTAATGATAACAGAGAAGTAGTTGTTCTCTATACTATTTTTAACCAGCATAATGAAGGAGGGGCTAAAACCAAAAAGAGACAACATATGGTAAAGGAAATCCCAACTAAGATTATCATAAGCTTTAGTAATGTCAAGTTTGAAAATAATATTTCCCCCTTTACTTTTAACATTTATATCATGAGTAATCTCTTGGGTAAGGAGGACATTGTCAAAAATGCTTCTACCTTTAACAAAACCCGTTTGATTAAAAGAGATGATTCTAGGCAAAATATTAACCAAACGACTGGAAATAATTTTAGAATTGAGTTTGTTAAAGAAAGAGCATAAGCTAATAGGTCTGAAGTCATTCCAGTTGTTAATAGCCACCTTTTTAGGAATAAGGGCAATATTAGTAGAAGAGAAAAACTTAGGATAAGGATTACCACTAAAAAAATCCTTAACAGCTTCAACCACATCCATTTTAACAATATTCCAAGATTGTTGAAAAAATCTAGTTGTATAACCATCAGGGCCGGCCACAGTATCCCCTTTCATATCCTTAATAATATTCCAAATTTCACACTCAGTAGGGATATCCGTGAGTAAACCGTTGTCATCCTCACTAATAATGTGAGGAATGAGGAAAGGGTTGACAATAGGAATGCAGGTTCCTATGTTATTGAAAATATTGTCGAAATGATCAACACCAGACTTAATAATTAAACTTTCAGAAGTAAGACAACTGCCATCATTATCAGTAATTTTTTGAATGTAATTTTTAACCCTATTCTTGTTGGCCATAGCATGGAAGAACTTTGTGTTCCTATCTCCCTCTAATAAAATTTTAGCATTAGCTTTTTGCTTCCAATATTCCTCCTGATTGTGCATCTGAAAAAGAACACTTTTATCCTCGTTAAGGTAAAATAGATTTTCCAAACTAGGATTATCCAAATACAAATTGTCCAAATCATTAACCTTATTCTCAGCTTCCTTAATATTGGAAAAAAGATTCTTGAAAATATTTTTATTCCACCATCTAATAGGTTGTTTTAATCTATTCAACTTAGCCCATAATCTATTCATACCGAAGATTTCATTATTAGGGTGCAAAGGAGCATTCCAGTTGGTTTGAACAAGATTAAGAAAAACTTTATGTAAGAGCCACATATTCTGAAATCTAAAAGAAGAAGACCCAAAATTTCTATTGGAGCTAATGTTTAAAAGTAAAGGCGCATGATCTGACTGGGTTCTACTTAAATGCTCCACACTAGTAGAATTAAAGTTTTCAATCCAAGCATTATTGAATAAGAGTCTATCAAGCCTTTGCCACATCAAAGCTCTATTCCAAGTGAAAGTACTACCAGAATAACCAATATCATGCAGATTACAATCAGCTATCATAGAATTAAAATCATCAATAGCATTACAATTAGGAGTTTTGCCCCCAAGTCTTTCAGAAGTATTAGAAATAACATTAAAATCACCACCAACACACTACGGGCCATTAGTATTACTAGCAAAATCAATTAATTGCTCCCAAAGTGGGCGGCGACCCACTTTGGTACAAGCAGCATAAATAAAGGAGAAATAACAATTAATATTAAAACAAGTAATTTGACAGTGAACAACTTGATGGAAGTCAGATATAATATTCAATGTGATAGCACTATTCCACATAATCCAAATTTTGTTCGAACAGTTAGCATAAAAATTGAAAAAACCCAAACCAGAGGCAGTAGCAGCAATTTTATCAATAGTAATAAAGGGCTCAAACAAAACCAATAATTGAATATTATGAATTCTACATAAATTTCTAACTCTAATCTTAGAATCGGCCCCCCCAATACCCCTAACATTCCATAAGAGAGCTTTAACCATTGCAATCTTTAAGATTAGTTTGAGTTCTTTTAACACGAGGTGTAGATTGAATGCTAATTTTAACATGTTTAACTTTCTTTTTCCCAACCTTGGTAAAACCATCCTCATCAATATTCTTATAAGAATGTTCATTGCTGTTAGAAGATATTAAAACCCCATTTTCATTTAAATCAGTTGATTCCACACCGTCAGCAACAAAAGAATGATCAGGAATAATTTCCCCTTCTTCACAAACCTCTTTAGAGCCAATCTCTAATTCCCTCATATCCTTATTCATGTCATTATCAACAATAGTAATAGGTTGAGATAGCGGTATATTAGATTTATCATTATTAAGCAGCATAGAGTCAACTGAAACAAAAATATTAGGCACGGTTTCCTGTTCAACGTCGTTATTATCCTTATTAACTTCAGTTAAAATATCACCATTTCCCTCTGGAATAGTTTCAGAATGACTCTTTAAAGCACACAAAGTGTTTTCCGGCAAAACTTCCTGCATGTTATCCAAATTTTTAGAAACAGACGGTTCACAATGGTCCGATTGGGACAGCTCTTGATTTTTAACAGTAGGAACATACTCCTTACTAGCAATAATAGCTTTACCAACATGAGAGTTTTTCTTTAGATCAGCATGTAATTTAAAACAGTCCGACAAAGCGTGGCCATGCATTTTACAATGAGAACAAAAATCGGGGACACTTTCAAATTCAACCTTTTGTAAATAACCAAAAGCTTTAGATCCTACCCAAATTTCCTTAGAATGTTTCTTGGTGATATCAACCTCCACTAGAACCCTAGCAATAGACGGCCGAGTTCTAGAAGCCGTAGCTTGATCAGTTTGTAGCGGTCTACCAAAAACAGAACCGAGGGCATGTAAAACCTTAGGATTGAAAAAATGCATTCGCAAATTAGGAAATGAAATCCAGATCGGCACAATAGGCGATTCCTCTTTTATATCGAAGAAAGGGGTCCACTTTAAAATGAGCATTTGACAATTGTTAATGAAGTAAGATCGCCTAGCAAAAACTCTGCTATGATCCAAATCGTTCGATAATTGAATAACAACATGCCGAGAATCCAATAACCCTACAGAATAAAAACCAGAAAGTTTCAAACTACCGAAAAAATGGCGAATCGAGTCCAGATTAGGTCTACGCAGACCAAACTTACCCACCAAGGTAAATTGAAACGGGGATGCAAGTTGAAGAACTTCATCATCAGACAAAAAATAGCAGGAACACCGTTAAAAACACCTTGAGTTAACGAAGGAAGTTTATCACCTGACTGGGATGCCGAAGAAAGCACCTCTTTAAAAGATCGAGAGCGAGAAGGAGATTTCTGGCCATCAGTATCGAGTTGAAAGAACCCTTTACTCTTACCGGCAACCGGTTCGTTAACGATCCCCCTATAACGTTCATATATGACTCTTTAAATTCTATCATTTATCACTTCTTATTAAATATTTATTTATTCATTTATTTACTACAATTAAATTAAAATAAATGTAATTTAACGTTACATGCTTCTTTAACTTTATTCATTTACTTAGTACCATTATTTTAAAATAAATTTAATTTGCTGGCCACAAATGATGGAGTTTTAACGTTACCTCTTCTTTAACGTTACCTTCTCCTTCCCTTCATTCTATTTTATAATTTTAAAAATATCATAAAATCATTAATTTTAATATTTATTCTATTTAATAAATTCTTAACCGTCACCTTAATCAAATTTTAACGGATGAATAAAATTTTAACGGATATATATAAAAGTACATAAAATTTTAACGAGAAACAGCTTTAATTTATTTATAAAATGGATATGACTATATTAACATTATAATCAAATGTTATACTATGTCATTAAATGCACAATGATGGCTTCATTTTTTACTGTATTAAAGCCCCTTCATATTCCCATTTGCGAAACTCATACCTGAAGCCGAAATGTCATACTCTTCCAAATACCCTTAATTGCATTGAATGTATTACGTTAAATTCATATTGCATTTAATACATAAAAATTGCATTACGTTTATATTAAAAAAACCCTTCATCAAATGATATATTCATTCAAAATACCAAATACCATTAATTACATTTAATGCATTACGTTTAAATATATTATATTTTTTAATTTTACTTTTAAGTTAGAGTTGTCAATTATCTATACTATCTATAGCTACTAATATAAATCTAGATACTAACTATTATAAAAGTTATTTGAGTTTTCACCCAAACAGAATCTTAGCCTTGCATTATAATTACTCAAATTCAATCCTAACATTTAATTTCAATTATTTTAATTATAATTGAGTAAGAATTATAATTTCATTCATATTAAAAATAATATATTAATTACTGTAATGATATATTAATTTTACACTCTGTCAAATTCCCCGTTCGTTTCGTATTCCTCTTTCTTTTCTTATACATAAACCGAAAACTTACTACCCTTTCGTATTCCTCTTCCTCTGTTATAAAAATCGAAATATACCTATCAGTATACGCCCAACAACAGATGCTCTCGCTCATAAAAATTATGTAGGATAATATATGTTATATGTCAATTTCCTCACTAAGCTGGATTGATAAACGCACGGGTAGCTCTCTCTCTCTCTCCTATGGTTAGTAAAATCCTCAATCTTACTATGAACTTAGCCTTCATCGATGGAGAACAAGAGTCATGTATCGTGTGATAAGCTCAATTAGATGGCGAATTGGTTGGGGACGACCATGGTCTCGACATTCTTCGCATCACTGTAGCCTTGCTCTTGCATAATCCTAAGCACAACTAGGATATATGATGATGAGGCGAAAGATCACGTCCCTTTGATGCTCTCGAAGCCATTCGTCCACAATGATTCGAGGGATAATATTAATGTTGGCAAGCTCTCACCTGTTTAATTGCAAGAACTTTTGTGGCATTTGTACTATTTTTGTCGATCGTGGAATTTTAACTATTCTATCCTTTTGTTTTTAATTTTATTTGTATATTTCTATCAAGATGATGTTATATTGTTATAATGGTCATTTGATGCGAATGCAATGGTATGTACAATCTTTTATGATTTAGTGTTCCTATTTAGTCTCCAAACTTGTGAAATGTATTTCAAATTTTAAGATTTGAAAAGCAAGTCCAATTATGATTTTGTTTTGAATAGTTTTTATGTGTATAGGAAGAAGAAGATGATTGGGTATCAGACTCTTGATTCCCTGATTTTCAATCTATTGGTGGTTCTTTAAGCAATTCTAAATTTTAATATTTCTGACTGAAGCTATAATCTGCTCATGAATGAGGTGATGTTCTTTTAGAGAATTTTGAAAATGTGATACTACGAGTTTTAAATGGATCAAGGCTTCCTCTATTGAAAAGGAGACCAAAGAGGGTTTTTCTTTGGTTATAATGGGTGTATATTATATTTTCTCAACGACTGGTAAGAATTATTGATTTGTTTAAACTATTTGTTTGATGTATTTTCTCTCAATGAAGTTGTGGTCATCAGTCGAGATTTAAATTTTTTACTATCTATACTATTATTATAAAAGTAGTTGAGTTTTTTTTTTGAAATACAATTTTAGCCTTTCATTTTATTTATCAAAGATGAATTCAAACAATTCATTTTATTTTTGAATTTATTATTATTTTTAATTTCAGTTGTTTAATTGAATGCATGACTTTTTATATTTTATTTATATTAATTACATTTAAGTAAGAGCCAATTATTAAAATGCCAAAAAATTTTAATTGTATTTATTTCAATATTCAAATACACTTAATAAATATATCTATTTGCATTATATTTTTATTTTATACCTATCCTAACAATTAATAACATAATTCATTCATTAACTATTAAAATTCCATAATTTTACTAATCTATAATTTTAAAAATTACAAATTTAAAGTATAAATCTTAGTTCATTATTCAATTAAAGAAAATTTACATTATAAGCCTATAATGATAAATAACAGAATCTGAAAACTCAGCTATTTAAACTAATAAATATTTTTTAATTAATTACTAACAATTTAATCTGTTAATTAATATTCAATTCTTAATAATTATTACATATTATATTACTACAATTAAAATAATTAAATCAAAATAATTCTATATTATCTATACTATTATTATAAAAGTTGTTTAAGTTTTTCACAATATGAAATTTTAACCATTCAAATTTATTGTCTTTTATCTATTATACTATTATAAATCCAAAAATGAGACATGTATCTTTGATTTAAAATTTTAAATCTAGATCCTTTATTTTTTATGTTGTATCTATATTATTTTGACTTTCATTTTTAACCTTTCATTTTCATATTAACAAAATTTTATTCACGCCTATGTGTTAGGAAGTTCACATTAATTTTATAAATAAAATTTTATTCATTTTCATTAATAAATTCTTGTTATGGAATTATTGGTAGCTTTAATTTTAAGTAAGGAGCCCAATAGATGTAGAAATAGATTGTCATTTCGGAAATAGGGAATTGAATAGAAAGGAACCGCATCTTATTCATTGATTATTGATTAGTCAAACTATTTAATATATATTTCTTTAAAGCCAAGTCATTAGTAAATAACCATTTATATCCTATTCTTTTATATTTTACCCATTCATATTCATTTTCAAGAAAAAATCTAATTTTCCTTTACTTTTTAGCAATTAAATATGTCTTTTCAAAGTTTATAATTTCTTTATATGTAACTTTAAATGAATAAATCATTTCAAAGTGTATAATTTTGAAAAGAAAGATGCTACTAATCGTTACCCTTTCTCATAGTACTCATTCAATGTTACTTTCATGATAATTTTATGAACTTGCAGGTAGTACTCATTGCTCCATTGCAAACTTATACCAATAATGCCTCACATTTTGGTTAGAAAATTTTAATGGTCATAACATTATTAAAGAATTTGTACAGCTTATTTCATTTGCAGCTTGCCGCTTAGAATATTTTATTATCTTATAACAGGACAACATGCTGATATGATTTCTGCAGATAGCTTTACCATTTAATAATCTTGAAAGGTGATTTACCTACTTCATATGTTTATGAATGCTTTTTATATAACTTATGTTAATGGAGTGTCTAATATACATCACCCATATTTTTTTCTAAATATAGATATTAAATGCTTAAATTCAATAAGTATCTTTATATGTGTGATAAGTTTATGCTCTCGTAGCTAATGTTCTATGTCAGAATTAGTTTTTTTTAATAACTAATTTAGTCTTCTAATAGATATTATATTAACGTAAAAAAGGATCAATTGATTAAGACCTCTTACATTACACATTAACACATTTCTTACTTTAAATCTAACACATTTTTTATGAGTGTATTTGAAGAATAATATAACTTTATATGCCTATTGATTATGTATAAATCATGTATAAATATACAAATATTACATGTAATATTAATAAAATATTTAATATCATTAATATAACATGTCATAAAATAATTTTAAATTTTATAATATTATTTCTTTATTTTTTTTAATTTTATTCACGTGCACATGGTGCACGTGCATTATACTAGTATCATTAATATCTAACAATCATTGATTGTGTATATGATCATAAATTCCGAGTTAGGATTTCCTATGGAAATTTGGTTTATCAAATGTTTTAAATGTGTTATAGGGATATTTCTTAGAGTGAGCAACTCATAGAGCCTTTGAGCAAAATAATCGTCTTCTTTTTATTATATGATCACTTGATTAGTTAGGCTTTGACATGATCATTCTCTCCATTATTTTTTTACTGCTTTTCAAAAATATTTTTACTAGGAAGCTGATACAGCAGTCTTAAAAGTTTACGTTCTGTATAACAGCTTTATAAAAATGTAAGAAAGATATCCCAAACGAAACGTATAAGGATAATCTTTTTCATTTCCTTGGTTCCAAGTGATATCCACCACCAACAATAACAACAAGAAGTGATATCCAACAAGAAGGAAGGAGCATCATATGTAAAATAATTAATCATAAATCACTGAGATTTTGTAGATATAATATATGAATGGTTCTATAATAACTAATTCAATTGATATCGACATTTGATTATATATATCATCAATATCTAACAATCATTGATTGTATATATGATCATAAATCCCGAGTTAGGATTTCCTATGGAAATTTGGTCTATCAAATGTTTTAAATATGTTATAGGGATATTTCTTAAGAGTGAGCAACTCATAGAGCCTTTGAGCAAAATAATCGTCTTCTTTTTATTATATGATCACTTGATTAGTTAGGCTTTGACATGATCATTCTCTCCATTGTAATCCTTGCATCTTGTTTATCATGTTATTAACATATATCGAAATATTAATGGCGTGGCTATCATCACTACCTCGTCTGTTGGCTAATGGGCTATTTTGATTGAGTCATGACATCTTTTTTACATAGATCCATTACAATGTTAGATGGCATCGAAAACACATCATATTGTGTTTTCTCCATCCAAGTATTATAGACTTAGATTTCGTTTGGGACGGTTTTTTTATTGCTTCTTAAAACGGAGTTTTAGTACAAAATTTTTAATTTTTTTACTAAAATTTCGTTTTAAGAAGCTATAAAAAAGCCGTCCCAAACGAAACCTTATTCTAATTCTTAAAACTCTTACAAACCTTTAATTGTCAAGCCAGTTGAGGTTTTAGGTTGCCCTTAGGAAGATGGGGATTTGGCCACAAAAACAAGTGATCATCTACCATTGATTTATGCCTTTCAAGAATTATAATGACATCTATGATGCTCTTATTGACCATTCATTAATGGCATTGGATTTCTATTTCAGTTGAGTTTGATTGATTGTCATGCTTGGGATATGATATTCTTAATGGAAGATGACATATAAAATTATCATTATTATATATTTTTTATCACAAATGTAATAAATTTTGCAAATATTTTTTTTTCTAGGGGGTAAATGTAATAATAAAAAGTTTATTAAGAATTTTATTTTTGAATTTTGCCCATAATTTATGGGCTTCTATCAAGGAAAAAGTATGACTTTGATTGTAAAGTTGACTATATGAAAAGTCAAATAATGATTGTGCGGATCAAATAATATTTTTTTCAAACATGTAAATATTTCTTAATATTATGTGTTATTGAGTTATTATATGATACAACAACATCAAGCCTTTGTCCCACTACGTGAGGTCGGCTACATGAATTCTTTTTCTGCATTGTGTTCTCCATTGTGTCCTGTTAAACCTCAAATTCTCGTTTAAATCTAATAAGAAAGATCATTTCTAATATTTTCTAGCCAAGTCTTTTTAGGCCTACCTCTACCTTTCTTAACATAAGTCAAATTTAATATCTCTCATTCTCTAACTGGGTCATTGGAAGGCCGTCGTTTTATGTGATCAAATTATCTAAGTTGACTCTCTTGAATCTTATCTTTCACTGGAGCTACTCCAACCTTTTCACGTATATGCTCATTTTGTATCATATCTGTAAGGGTAAAGCCACTCATCCACCTGAGCATCCTCATCTTTGCAACACTTAACTTAGTATTGTGCTTCTCTTATAACGACATTCGACACCATAAAGCATTGCAAATCTCACAACCATCTTATAGAATTTTCCCTTAAGTTTGAGGGGGACTTTTCTATCACACAACAAGCCTGATGCATTCCTCCACTTCAACCATCCAACTTGAATTATGCTGATAATATCCTCATCTATTTCACAATCACTTTGAACAATAGATTCAAAATATCTAAAACGTATACTCTTATTAATGACTTGATCGCCCAAAGTCACAATCCCCTCATTAGGTTTATTACTATTAAAATTACACTACATATATTCCGTTTTAGATCTTCTCAAGCGAAAACCTTTAGACTCTAAGGTTGACCTCCATAATTCAAGTTTACCTTCAACTCCCTCTCTAGTCTTATCAACAAGAAGAATATCATCAGCAAAAAGCATACACTAAGGTACATCCTCTTGCAAATGTCTAGTGAGAACATCCATGACTAAAGCAAAAATATATGGACTTAAGGCTGATCCTTGATGTAATCCAATCGAAATAGGAAAATACTTGGTCAAATCAACTTGTGTTTGAACACAAGTAATAGCTCATGCATATGTATCTTTAATGATTTGAATATAAGCATTATTAACTCCTTTCTTTTCAAGAACTCTCCATAGCACTTCTCTTAGAACTTTATCATATGCTATGATAGAATATTATATAATTTTTTTTCTAAAATTAAAAGTATCTAAAATATTACCAATTGAAATAATAATTGATATTTAAAAATATTTTAAATAACATATAATGGATGGTGTTATCATAGTCACTGCTTTAGAAATTATTTCCAAGCATTAAAATAAAATAAAAAAGAAATCTTATTATTTATTTGACTGAAAATGGAAAATTATTTATTAAATAAAAATTAAATTAAAAAATATAAATAATATTTTTTGATATATTTTTTATTTATAAAGCACGTGACGTAATTTTTTTCCCTCATAGTGGGCCCCATTATGGTACAGCGCATCAACTCAGCGTGGTGGGACCCACAAAAGAGGAATATTCTTTTGCCAGGAATATCCTTCGCTGCCTTTCTTCGCATATTATTTCTTTTTTTAAAAAATTAGTATTAAAGCGAGCACTATCTGTTTTCTGAATGCTCGCAGCACTAAAAAATGAGAGAAGCTGAAAATTTGTGCAGGCGACCTAAACCTAAATGCGCACCGACAAGCCAGTGGCCATCTCAAAAGAAAAAAAAAAAAAAAAAAAAATTGCACTCATATTATAATTTTTTTATTTATTTACATATTTAATATTTCAATTTTATATTTATTTCTATAACAATTAAATTTGTATATTATAATATTATTTTATTTAATATAAAATATATTTTTTCATATCTATATTTTGGTATAATTTACATAATAAAGTAATAAGTCACTAAATGTAAAAAGTCAAATATTCGGCTTATAAATATATAAAAATTTTATGATACAAAAGTAAATATCTAGAAAAAATAAGGTAAATATTTCTATGGATCCTCAAGCATCCATTAGAAGTTGACTTTGAGAGAGAGAGAGAGAGAGAGAGAGAGAGAGAGAGATAGAGTTGATTTCGGGTTGCATTTGAATTGAGCTCATGCTTGACTTAGCTAAGTGGGCTCATTTTGAGAAGGCTCATGAATCGATTCATTTATTTATAAAATTAGAAAGAGAGATATAATCCTACATCATAAAATTTTATTTATTTAAAATTTTATATAATGTATATAATACTCAATCATATAAAAAATCATTAATATTAATTTATATAAAATAAAAGAATATATTTTATAGATACACTTTCATAGGATTTTTATTGAGTAAATATAAATATTTAGATATTAGATATATAATACATAAAAAATTATATAATATATATCCTAAAATAAATATAAAATTTAATATATTTATATAGTTAATTGAGGAGTTGCAACGAGCTGATTATGAAAAAAACAAAGGCAATTGAGGAAGAAAAAAAAAATAGAAAAACAATGGGAGAAAAAGAAATTAGGACTTTTTAAAATTTTCTCATTATTTTATAATTAAATCAAACACTTTAATATTTAAATCATTTTATTTTAATAAATTTAAAATTAGTGGGTTGATAAGCTGATGAGCCCCTAAGAGAAATTAGAGCGATAGAATTGTGAAAATATTGAGAAGTTTTGGGTGAAGAATGACAAATTAGGGGCAGTAAAGTAATATTAGAAATTAAAAATTTTCCATTAATGCAAAATGAAAGCTTTGTACTGCTTTATTTAATATAAATACAATCACATACTACAAGAAAAGGTCATTTGGCCAACATTTATTTTTCTTAATAATAGATCAAAATCCATAGAAAAGCACTTTACATTGAAATTTTTGACAAAAAATTCACATAAATAAAAGATTTCCCAAAAATAATTTTCTAATTCGCCAAAATGTGAGTTGAAAAGAGGATATTTTTGTCGAACATTCCTTCGAAGTTACTGATAGATAATCCATCGATATAATACCGACTGAAATATTCACAAGAATTTTGTTCATAGATATGACTGATAATTAATACGTCTATGAACTAAGATTTCAACGAAAAATCCTATCAATGGAAAATCTATTGATGTAGTTGACATATCAATATTACGATAAAATTTTTATCGATGGTATGCTGGTAACTTAAAGCATAAAAAATAGTAGTTGCCATACTAAAATTATAATTTAATAGATTTAGGCTTCGTTTGGGACAACTTTCTTACTGCTTTATGAAACAGTTTTGTAGTACAAAATTTTTTTTGAATTATAAATTTTTATACTAGAAAGTTGATTCATAAAGCAGTAAGAAAGTTGCCCTAAATGAAGCCCTATGTAACAAAAAACAACAACATATTACAAGTAATATGATACAAAGAAACAAGAATTGTATATCCAAAACCATTTCTCTATAATTCTTAACAATTTGCAAGTAATAAGAAACAAATGAAAATGGAGTCGAGTTTAAATGTCATACATTTTTTTAAACTTAAAGGAATGGAGCTTAAATTTAAGGATCATTTGAATTGTCACAACTTTCCTAAAAAATATGGCAGATCCAAATGTTCATGAATTAAACAACTAGAATCCAAATATAAATGGCCTCACTGCCTCCATCAGAAGATTAGTATCTTCCTTCTTCCCCACCAGAAGCCATCCACCTCCATAAAAGTAGGCATCATATGTCTGATTATCTAATATACATCCATTCTTTTGCTACCCTATCACAACATAGCCATTAAACCACCCCATATCCAGATATCCTCCTCCTTCATACCTATCATCATCATAAGTTAGACCATCAGCATGGTACCTTCCTACTACAGAATATCCACCAAAATATTACTCTTATTAATGCGCATAACCCGCTTACCAAACATCAATTATTAGTCCTTTGACCCTCATCGTACTATTCTACTAATAAACATATAGGAGTGTTAATATTTGACATGACCCAAAAACTCGATCAGAACCCGACCTGAAATTTCGGGTTAGGATTAACTTATTTGAGAAACGAGTCAGGTTTGGGTTCGGGATTCCGATTCGTTTGTAAAACAGGGTCGGGTTCGGGTTGGCCCGGAAAACTGAAACCAATTAACCTGTGTTGACCAGGAAACATCGCACTGTGCCGTCGTCCGTGATTTTGTCCGTGCTATCGTCGACTCGTCGTCCCGTCATCCGTGTTTTCATCCAACCCGTTCGTGCCGTTGTCCGTGTCCTATCCGTGCTGTAGCGCGCTCGCATGCACGGATTGAGTCGGGTCAACTTGTAACCCGCACGGGTTGGGTATGGGTTGGGATTTTTGACCCGTTTGTAAGATCAGGTCGGGTCAAACAGTAGCGGATCGATGTCGGATTAGACCCGAACCCGACCCATGACCCAATTTTGACACCCCTACAAACATAGGTACACACATGCACATCAATTCATATTAGGAGTGAATATACTAAGTCTTTTATGTACCCTAAGGGCATCTCATATGCATCCAACAAACAATCTATTCTAATTAGTTTCTACATTAATACATATTAAAATCATGTTATTAATTCATATAATTTATAAGTTTAATTGCCGCATATCAAAATATTAAGCTCATCATAATAAAAATTCCATCAAAATAAATAAAATTTTTCATATTTATTTAAAAAAGAAAAAAAAAAGAATTTTCAATCAAAGAAAACTCTTACCTCCCCACCCAAAAAAATAAAGTGTTAGAAGTTTGGTATGTAGGCATGATTTCCATCTCTACCTACAAATCGCAACTAAACTTTTAAAAACTAAGCATGCAAACACTTTATACGTGTTCTTAATATACTTAGATGAACTATATAAGTATCAATTAAGTATAGTGATTAATATTAAATTATAATTATTAAAGTTAAACAAGCAATATAATATGAATTAATATAGAAGATTTGATGTAAAAATAAAGTTTAAATATACCTACCACTAAGGAGTTCAATACTTTTTTAACGGTCCAAAATTTGAATCTTTGTCCCGTTGTCCGCATGAGGAAAACCGCGCCCCGCGAATTTGACTCCTTTGTTTGACTACGAAAGTGCTCTCTCCACTATCTTTGTGAGGAGTAGGGTTAATTAATATGTGGCCAGCTTAGGATCACTTAATTTATTATTACTTTGTTTTATTTATATTTTAATATGAAATAAAAATTTATTTGATATTTTTAATTTTTTTTTAATTTTTGTTGAATGCTATATAAAATGATGATGACAGGATTTGATGGGTTTAGTCAGTGATAGTGATGATTTTTTAAAAAAAAAACTATATCTAAAATTTTTTTCAGAGTATTTTTAAGAACATTTTTTATTTTTTTAAATAAAAAATAAAAATAATTTAAAAATAGAAACATATTTAAAAAAATGTTCCTAAATAACTCTTTAATTGATAAAAAATAAAAAAAATATATCATTAATATTTGATGTCTTCAAAATTTTCACTTTATTGACATGCTAATCAATATGTTATTTAATATTAAAAGCTCTATCAATTAAATTTATGATCACTCAAACTCCAAATTCACTGTACTTATATTGGAATTGAACATTTTGGCAAGACAAACCTATGGACGTCTTTTGTCGTCCAATTCGACTCCAAATGAGCTTTAATTAATTGAGCACCTAAAACACAATTAGAAACTTTGGAGCTATATAGGAGGAACGAATAATCTCCAAACCTTACATGCTAATAGTCATATCGAGCGAATCGATGAGACAAATCCAATGAGCTCAAGATTATTTAATTATTAGGTCATTAATGTACTCCAATACTGAATAAATGATTTATAATTAAGATAATTCATATGAGCCGTTTGATAGAGTGCTTTCAATTCTAATTAAAAATTTCAAAATATCATCTCAAAAAGGCTATAAATAGAGCTCCATTTTTTTACGTGGATGAGATTTCGAAGCTGAGAGAACTAAAGAATTCTATTATCTTATTCAATAACGATATCGCTGAAGACAACCATCAACAACCCCCATACCAATCACATAATTTTCGTTGTTTGATTGTGGAAATCCACCATATTGTAGAAAAATATATTTATTCTCAATTATGTATAATATCATTTTTAACAATTAATATTCCCAAAAAAAATTGATAAAAAATAAAAAAAGGAATGAAGATTATGAAACTTGTAGATGTTAATTAATTTAGATGAATAAAAAGAAAAAAAAAGCTTTTTTGAAATATTAAGAAAAAAGGAATGGCTGATCATTAAAAGAAAAAAAGAATAATGCAAAAAAAGAAATTTTAATGTGCCAAAAGTGAAAAAAGTTTAATAAATTTTTTATCTGTGTATTTTGCATTTGTGCTAATAAGTCAATTTTTTTTAGCTGCATTAAAAATTTTATTTAGGGGTGTCAATATATGACACGACCCAAAAATTCGACTCTAAAATTTCAGGTTAGGGTGAACTCGTTTAAGATTGGGTTTGACTTTGGGATTTCGACCCATTTGTAAAGTTGGGTTAGGTTTGGGTTGACCCGAAAACCCGAAACTAACCCGAGTTGACCTGGGACTGCACTGCCTTCGACGGATTTACAAGATTTGGCTGAAAAGCAAGCTGCCGTCGTCGTGATTACTTCCGATCGACGGGAGGTTACTGCCGTCATTTGGTTAAAATCTGCCAGGTTAAAATTGGGTTTCACCTGAACCCGACCCGTGAACACGATTTGACACCCCTAATCTTATTGGAAGGTCCAAATCTCAAACTTCCCATTGGGTGATAGTGAAATAATTAGTTTTATTATTTTTTTGGTAGTATTTCGGGTGAAATTTTCCGCATATTTTGCCTTTTTCTTTTGTTTGATTTGATAGCCACTAACTAACTTTTTTATATTCAGACTAATTTCAGAAATCATTAATAATTATTATTTTTGAGAAAAAATTATATTAGAATAATATTTTTATAAAAAATAATTAAAATAATTAAATTTATTTTAAAATAAATATACTGCATAAATAATTTGTAAACAATTTTTTTTTCTTTTTTGAGAATTTGCATTATATCATAGAATTCTTATATTTATATATTATTTAAATTTAATATTTATTTATATAATTATTTAAATTTTATTTAAATAAATATAAAATTTTATATTAGATTTTAATTATAAGAATTATCATTTATTGAATTTATGCCACACCCAGACCGGCACACATCATGTGCGTGAAATTCGGATCCAACGGTTGAAAATTCTCAGGGTCCACCGGTCCAAAAAAAAAATGGTTGGACCGGACATCGAATGGCGGAGGATTTGATTCCCGAATCACGTGGCAGGGAAGGGCAGATAACCTCCAAACGGACGGTCAGCGTTAAAGCTTGAGAAGAGAAAACCTTCTGTATATATAGATTCGAGGCGGAAAGAAGCGCGTAAACGCCTTCCCTTCGCCGCATAAGGAATGTTCAAATTTGTATTGGTGACTTTTATTCTCTCTCCTTTCTTTCTCTCTCTTCAATGGCTTTTGACGTCTTTGTCTATAAGAGAAGGTTTATTCTTCGGACATGAATGTAATTGGTGAAATTAAATGAGATCAACTAATTTAAATTTTTTTTTATTTTTAGAATAATGTCAAAATATTTTGATATAAATTACATTAAAATATTTATAAAATTATTAAATTAATTTTGAGATTAGTGATGTATTTAAAAGATTTATATTAGTTTAATCTTAAAATAAATCAATAATTTGTAAGTCAGTCTTTCAAATTTATTTTGAAAATAAGGATCAAAATAATCTGTTGACTTTTTATGAAATATCAAAATTGTCCTTAACTATATTAAAGGATCATTTGGATTTCTTAACTCCTTAAAAAAGAATCAAAATAGTCTGATCATATAACTATTTTGATTTATTTTTAAAAATTTAAGGAATCAAAATGATCATTTAATATAATTGAGGATAATTTTGATCATTCAAAAGAGTTAACGGATTATTCTGAACCTTTTCTCAAATTTGTTTTTTATGTAAATAAATAATTATTTAAAATTGAATCTAATTATAATTAAAACTTGATATATCATCCATTGAGTGTATTAATTCGCTTCCATCTCTAATGCTTACACTACATTAAGTTTTGTGAGGCAAAAAAAAAAAAAAAGCAAAAAATAAAAAAAAATATCATCTTTTTTTTGCAAAAATTTTTATAAGTTTTAGACGCTAAGGTGTTTCATAAATAAATATGAAAGTTCAGTATAAATACATAATAATTCAGTTGTCTATATATAAATCTAATTATAATATATAAAAAGTTAAATTTTTTTTAATGTATATAGGATAGAAAATAAATATGATTAATTTATTAGTCATTCACAAATATACAAAGCATGATAGAAATTGAATGAAATCATGGACCATTTTATTTCCTCTTTTGGAGGGGTTTTTCCATTGAAATTCTTCTTCTTATAAATGGCAACTTCTTGGATTATCAAGCTTTCATTGGCATGGATGTTTTTATGGCCTATTTTCCCTTTTGCTTAATTACTTAGACCTTTTTATGGCCTCCCTAAAACATAGTGTCGTGGCTTAATTAATTAAACCTATTATTGATATTCTAAAAGCAAGAGGTTTCTTGTGGGGGTCTAATTCTTGATTGCTAGGAGAAAGCTTATCCTTGACTTTTTATAAATTTTTAGTAATGATTTATCCACTCTCTTTTTCTTCTCATTTATGGTTTCCAAATATGACCAAAATATGAGGTGGGATGAAGAGGAATTGTTTATTCATTTTATGCTTGACAACTATTTATCCTCATGAAAATTCTTTGACTTTATTTGAAAAGGTCGGTTTTTTAGTCAAGTTTAATGTAAAATTCAAAATATTTGTCATAAAGGCTTCAGTTGGGATAGCTTTCTTACTGCTTTCTAGAATAACTTTCTAATACAAAATTTTTTTGAATGAAAAATTTTATACTAGAAAGCTGCTTTAGAAAGCATTAAAAAAGCTGTCCCAAACGAAACCAAATGTGAATGATGACAACTTGATTTCTAAAAAGGATAAAGAGGAGGCATTCAATTATGTAGTGTTTAACTCATAGGATGAGAAAAGGTATTATGTTACAGTTACTCTGCTATGATACGGAGAGAGAGCATGAAATATAAGTGATATGATATAGGGATGTAAGTTTTATGACATCATTTATATGAAGAAGAAAATGTCCTATAATTGTCATTATCTTATGAGCTTCACAAAGTAAGAGAAAGCTTTGAATTTTTCCCAAAGCATGGATTTAAATCAAAGTGTATTAACATCATCTTCATCCATATAACATCAATATTTTATGTCATTAAGTGGAAATCGAAGCATGATGGAGCTTTACTTGAAGAAGTCCAAGAAATTCAATATTTTTTTCTTTTCTCTCTATATGGGTGGTGCCTCCCTTACAAGACAGGACACCTTCAAGTATGATAATTTTCGACATGCATCATTTTCTTTCATTTCTAAAGTGTGCGGCGCCTTTGCCGCCTCATAAAGAAAGTTTGAAATTTAAAAGAAGAGGAGCCCATGAATTAAATTAAGGAAGAGTAAATAAAAATAATTTTATTTTTGAAATAAAATTAGCAAATGGCCAATCCCATGATTGTTAAAATTTAACAAACACACACACTCTCTCTCTTAGAATAAGACTTGATTTTTGAAAGAGTTACACATGGGAAACTTTAATGGAAATAATTCAATTTTCGAATTAACGAGCACATGTATCATCCCATGAAGATTCAAATTTATACACTTCTTTCTCTTGAATTAAGGCTTAAATTAAGAAAAAATTAGGCCAATGAAGCCATAATATAAGCATTTTTCAAAATTCAAATTAATTAACATATGGCCAACCCCATTTATTTTCTTTATTCATTTTATTCATATAATCACCTATGATGGCTATAAATATTCGATAGCATTGTATTAATAAATAAGCTTGGGTTTTATGATATAGTGCTTTTGGCATTTACTTAGGTAGGGCTAGACCGCTAGATGGCTCTCTCCTATGGGTGAATTGTTCATGAAATAATATCTTATATTTAATTTCAATCATAAATGATGCACATAATTTTCTCTTTATGGTTATATTTCTTTTTATGTAATTCATGATGGTGACGTCTCTCCTTTTCTATTTTCAAAGATTTTGATTTCGATGATTTGATTCCTCCCAAAATGATTTTAATTATATTTTTTCTAGAATTAGTGAACTTCTATTGTGATATTATGCTTATTGAGCCAACATTTACTGATTCATTGATTACTGGAAAAATACCATTTAAGCAAAAACTTCTTTTTTAGTTAGTGTGATTATAAGGATGCATTAATTGTATTGATTTATTATTTCCATACTATTTTTTTATTACTATTGTAGATTTTACTAATACTGCTAGTGATTCAATGTCTATTACTGCTATTGATTCACTATTTAACGATTTATTATTACTAAGAATGTGATTCCTATTATTGAGTATTTGATATAAGATGTTAATTTGATACTGATATAGAATGAACGAACATCATATGTATCTGATTTGATAGTACTGCATTGTTATGGATTTTGACGATCTTCATAGATGCTTTGATTTTATTAATTTATATAATTTTTCTTATTGATTGGATAACACTGCTATGACTTATGAATGACATTCATACTGGATTTATTGGTTTATAGATTTAACTATTTCCATACTGCACTATTTTACTGGCCTCCATATCGTATTGGTTTACTAGTTCATAGATTTTATTGCATAGTATGTGTTTTACTGTTTCTGTATAGATTCATAATTATATTGTTTGTTATTATTATAAACTGAATTATTATATGCATGCTGTTTCTTTATCATGCTTTGAGGTCAGTTGTAGGACTTTAGTGATCTGTTGAGTTTTTTAGCTCATTATATGTGATTTAAATGATTTCAAATTAGAGAAGATGATTGTGAATGTGAGACTATTGTTGTTTATTTCTTTTTGTCTTTTAGTTATTCTTTTGTACTAATGAGTGAGAAGATAGATTGTTTTTTTTATATGACTTTTTGAGTATTATAAATAATTTTTGGAGCAATGAATACAGATGCATATTAATATTTTGATCAATAGATTCATTTTCACTGATATTTATATTATTAAAAGAAATTAGATGGCTCTAATTGTTACATAAAAGAAATATATTTTTTTTCAAATTAGTTTATGGGTGTCCCACCTTTATAGTCTTCTAATTTCGTAAGTCCCACACCATACAAATTAATGGTAAATGTGATTGGCATAGAAAGAAAAAAAGAGTAGCTTGCAAATGAAGATGGATAATATACACAAGGGACCATGGAACAAATGTTCTAAATTAAGATTCATTCAAACTAGGATGTAATACTAAATGAGGAGGTTATACATCTTGATGAAGCATTTTGATGAGCAAGAAAGCTCCTTCAAGAAGGCGAAGGATAAAATATGATTATAGACCATAATGAACTAGACTTTATGCAAGATGAATACATAGTCTATTGAGTATGGGATTTACACCATTCTCCTATTTTTTGGGGTAACAGTAGATGGGAATATGTAACATATCAATCAATATCTAATGTCTGTGATTTGATTATTAGCTAGTCATTATACTGGTACTAGATTTTTAAAAAGTATAAAGTCAGCATGAACTAATAACCAACCAAGAGATAAATGACTCCTCAAGGATGTCGGGGTGAGTATTAAGGGCATGAAGATAGAGATAAGATTTCATCTTCAAGCAAAGGGATGCTTATGTAAAAAAATGTTTAACATGTTATGTAATCCTAAATTAAACATTTTTAAATGAAATGAAGAAATTTATTATAATTATATTGTGCATTTTTATGTATATATTTTATGTGCATACGTTTTTATTACTTGACAAAGAGCTCACCAACTCTAAAAATGAGCTTCATGTTGAATTAGACATGCATATCTCGTCCATAAGAGTGAGTGAGTGAGTGAGTGAGAGAGAGAGAGAGAGAGAGAGAGAGAGAGAGAGAGAGAGAGAGAGAGAGAGAGAGAGAGAGAAATCAAATATGATTTTTGATATGAAATTTTCTTGAGATGATTCTCTGAGAGGGTTATTGATGATTTACTTTATAAAAAATCACATTTTGAGGCATAATCATCACCATTTCTTATTATATATATAAAAACATAATTATTATACATTGTAGTGTAACACAAGGATGATTCATAATACAAATATTATGATTTATGAATTTAAGGCTAATATGACAACATGATTATTATTTGATTTGCGCATAGGTTAGGGATTTCTATCAAAATGACTTTAGTGCTATTAATGTCATAAGTGGTAGTTAAGCACCCGAGCTTCTCTTTCAAACAACTTCCTATTTCTTGGAAATCGTATAAGTGTGAAATTGATTTTAGATAAGTTTTAATGTAATTATCATGACTTACAGTATTTTTAAAATCAATTTATCATATTTCTTCAATTCCTACACCCTAAAAAAAAATTTTAAATCCACTCTTGAAGCAATCAACCAAATCAATGATTCTCTTTACCTGAGCTCTTCCTCCTCCATTGCCTTAAAGATCTTGAATCTCTACCCTCTATTATAAATCTAATCTCTACAAATTCCCTTATATTATAATGCTATTTTAGATCCTCCACTAACATAATACTACAAGTCTAGTCAAATATATCCAAATCAAGTCATCATGATCTAGTCTTAGCTTTTCCTCATTCTTTGTGCTCCAACTCAATTGAAATTTAAACAAACACTTCATATCATATTTAAATATATTGTCCTAATATTTCCAAGTAGTTTTATGCCCTATATCCTCCATCATAAGAAATCATAGATCCAAGTTCTTAAGGAGAGCTTTAGGGTTGGCCATGACCAAACTCATTGTCTGACCTTATTATTCTAACCACCTAAAAGCATCCCACATCCTTGGACTCCACCACAGTAAGGGGAAGCCTCATATCACCTTCTTAAGGCTACAACAACATGGAGCAAGGATGATTTGAAAGCATTTTATCCTTAAAATGGAAATTTCCCTCTAACAAATTTTCATTGTAATATATATATATATATATATATATATATATATATATATATATATATATATATATATATATATATATATATATGAAAATTCATATGATGAAGATGCTACCTAGCCAAAATGATCCTTCAAAACCTCAAAATTGCCATTTTCCTGAGACTAGAGGCCAAAGTGCTCGAATCCAATGTCGTAGCGCCAACCAAAGAAAATCCAAACTTCACATTTCCACTTCCTTGACCCAAATCTTCAAACATTTTAAGCCCCAAACAACTTAATAACACTTATAATTTTTTATTAAACTTAAAAATTACATTTTCAAAGACTAATTACTTGACTTCTGAATGAAGATTATTACATGTAGGTTAGGAATTTCTGTCAAAATGACTTTGGTGCTTTTAAGGTCATAAGTGGTAGTTAAGCACTAGAGATTCTCTTTCAAACAACTTCATATTTCTTGGAAATCATAGAAGTATGAAATTGATATTAGATAAGTTACTTTTGTATTATTTTCATAATTTCAAGTTTTTGTTCATGACTTCCAGTATTTTAAAAATCAACTTACAGTATTTCTTTATTCCCTATATCCTAAAAAAAATTTAAACCCTCTCTTGAAGCAATCAACCAAATTATTGTTCCTCTTTACCTTGGCTCTTCCTCCTCCATCTTCTTAAAGAGAGCTTTAGGGTTGGCCATAACCTAACTCCTTGGCCAATCTTATTATTCCAACCACTCAAAAGCGTCCCACATCCTTGGACTCCCAACACACAAAGTGAAAGCCTAAGATCACCCTTCATAAGGCTACATCACATGGAGCAAGGATGATTTGATATATATATATATAGATATATATATGAAAATTCACAAGTTCGAGCATTTTTCTTTGAGTAATTCTTTGTACAAGAGTTACTCTACTATAACTTTATTTCAAAAATAAGTTCTAACAAATTTAATAAACCTTCAAGTTGAAATCAACAGCTTGACAAAATAGTATCTAATATTTTTTAATTATTTTTAATTTTATAAGTTACAATTACTTGGCGAGTTATGCAAATATATATCTTTTTATTCAACTTCAAGCCAACCGAGTTCAAAGATTTATGTTATAAAGATTTTTATTAAGAATTAAGGGTCACATAAAAATCTTTGATATTTTATGGATAAATATCTAGCCCTGGAGCACAGACTTCCCTCTTTTTATGATAGCATTCTCATTTAGGGTAAATGAAGTCCTTTCTAGGGATGAACTTAGACAACATCTTTTAAGATTCTATTGATCAAATTTTAATATATTTGGCATAAACATCTTTTTATCATTATAGAAAGTCACTTGATTGTAATCAACATAATAGCTTTGAGAATGTACACTCATTAGCTCACAACATACAAACGCATTCAAAGTAAGACAAAATAATAGTGTCAAGAAATCTTTCTTTATTTGACAATTTCATTTACAAAATGTCCATATATCTTAATTGACCAACCATTGACATACTTCATAAAAAAGACAATTTTTAAGGAAAATCATCCTTAGATAATCGAAAGAGAACTAGAATCAACTATTTTGGAAGGCTTTTATAATAAGCATATACCTATAGAATTGCAAACTCTAAGGAGATTTTTTCTTTGATATTTAAACCGTGAAATAATAAATGCTTTCAAATATATACATCATATAAGCTAAGAGAACGCCATTAAATTATAAAATATGAGCCTATTTGTATGAAAAGTTACGAGCTCCAAAAATTCGCGCACCAACCTCTCCGCGGACCCCTTTCTTTATTTTTCTTTTCGGGTAGTCGAGGAGAGTCTTAATATTTAAGTTACAAGGAAAATTTTTAGAAGGCAAATTAGGTTTTAAATAAGACACTACTCAAATATTTCGTCCTTATTTTGTGAGGACTTTATGACATAAGTTCTGGTTTCCTATAGGCTCAAGCCCCTATAATTAATTACCCCTCCTGATAAAGAGAGGGAACTTTCGATTAAGGCTAGGCCTTAAACAGATACGTGGTATCTGGTGTATCGTAGCAGCAGGGCTTTGATATTGAAATTTTAATATTTAAAATTAGAAATGCACCACCTTGCACTTAAAGTGGATGGTCGGGAAAATGATGATGAGCCTGATCAAGATCCCATAGTTCCATCGTCCCAGGCCATCATGGTCCCTGGTCTACTTAGTCAGAGGAAATAGTTGGCCCAACCTGATAGAAGGATCCTTATCGGCAGTCATAGGTTATTTAGTCCAATGATACCTTGTAGACCTGGGGTGAATATTTGTCTACGGGGACAAATTTAAATACACCATAGCTAACAGAGGGCTTTGTGCCCTATCAATTATATCCTATTGATTCATTTCTCAATGAATTGAATTCATTGCAGAACATACGGGCTCTAACTGTGATCGTAATATAATGAGGTCATTTGGCGGCAAACTACCCAGTTAGAGGGTCCCGGTCATAATCGTTTATTTGTGATGCCATTTAGCGGTGAAACAACTATTTAGAGGACACATGCCACATCCTTATAAGCAAGAGATAAATTGAGAATGAATCTTAATGATATTCTTGACTAGATATTAGCTCTTTGTGAGCTAGAGTAGCTTTTAAATTGTCCACATCAGAAAACTATTATGGAAGGTGGATGCATTTTTGCTTTAAGTCTTTGATGATTTATTTTAATTTTAAATATTTTGAATTTTGGTATTTTTAAGAGTTCAGATTTTTATGGGAATTTGGGAGCCATTTCAAATATCTGGGTCCCCTCTGGTTGAGATTTTCTATCAATACGACCATCATCGAGATTTTTATGGGCAATTTTATTTATTGATTGAACTTATCGACTTTATCTACTTGCCAACAGAGGATCATGTTCGAATCTAAATTTATTTCTTGACCCATGCGACATTCTCAGATGTCACGTATATGCCTACAACACGCTCGTCAGGGCCCATGCGGATGTATGCTTTTGCACGTATCTTGTTGGACATATTTATACGATAATTATAAGTATTAATTGCATGTATGCATTGGATGTGTATGATGCACATGCATATATCTTCACATTGACATGAACACTTGCATGCTCGTGTAAAGTATTTTGTATATTGTAATACATATACATGTCATATTTTTGCATCTAGTACAATATTGAAATAAGTACTTGAGTGAAACCCGTTACTTACTGTAAATGCATGCGGAAGTATTTTTTAATGTGATTATAATGTCAAATAACATTCTTAAATGAACCCCTCTGCATCCTATTAATGCATGCAAGAGGTCATTTTAAATTATAATTATAATATTTAACTGACATGCTTGAATTAAACCCTATACATCCTACCAATGTATGCAAGAGGACATTTTTGGAATGTAATAGCAATATCGAGGTGCCATACTAGAATGAAACCTATGGCATCTTACAGGTGCATACCAGGGGTCTTTTCAGAATGCGATAGCAATATTGGATGACATGCTTGTATAATATATTCTGTAAGTTACGATACACGGATGTGCAATCATATTGGTATGTAAATGCAATGCACTGTTACAATAAAATACATCTTGCGATGCTGGATAATATATCTAAATAAACTATCACGCATGTTGCAATACATGTATGAGGGGCATTTTAAAATATTTGCATGTAGTGCAAAGAGTATTTTTGTGATTATCAACTATGCAAATAACCACTATTGATAAATGCACCAAATTTCATTTAGGAATCTCCAAATGCCTTCTATCCGCTTGCATGAGTGCTATGGATTCGGTAGCACGGTGTTGCACTTCAGTGGCCCATGGTGTTTTACTACTGATTCCTTATTTTTGCTTATATGTGAATTATAACATTGCATTTAAAATAGATATATAATACCTTATTGTTTTGATACAGGCTCCCTTTTCTCATTCTTTGGGAGATCAAATATACGAGTCATCTAGTCGTTAGACTAGATAAAGACATTCAGATTGCATGAAGTCCTTTTGTGATATATGATGTATCATAATCTAAGGAGACCAAATACTCGGCTGATGCATCATTAGATTCCTTATCTTCAGTTTATGATGAAGTAGTCTCCTCAAAATACGGACATATCAAAGTGCAGGAAGATCTTCAAAATCTTGATGACATCCTAGTATCTGATATGCATATGGGACATGAAAGCTTCTTATGTAGCTCCAAAATAGTATACTTGAGGAGTCTATTCTATGTATTTATGAAACATATGTAGAACATTGAGTTGAGGGACTTAATCTCCAGATCTTTACTCAAATAGTGCAGTATTTCTCTAAGAGCATCTATATTTCTGAAGAGATAATAGAATGAGACATTTTCTTCAATTGCTCATTCTTTAACTCTACAGAATCATTCAATTCTGCATGCTTGATGCCATAATTGGGGTCTTCTTCTGGTGGTACATCAGCGGGTTTCTTGCAGCAGCTTGCAGATACTTATGATTGCTGGAAGTCTTTGGTATTTCTACAAAGATTATAAAATGAAACATTTCGTCAACTGATCATTCTTTGACTCTACATAATCATTCAAATTTATATGCCTCGTGACACATTTGGGGTCTTCCTTTGATGACGTATCAATGATTTTTCTTCATACATCGAGTTGCCTTTATACCCAACTTTCAATATCAGAGTCTTTTGGAATTATCAATTGGAAGACTTAGTTGTACTTTATTAATAAAAATTTTAGCTCTGATATGATGTAAATGCACTTCTCCTCAGTGTGGTTATCAGCTGTAAGGGTAATCTAACATCTGTTGCAAGTCAACTATCTCTACTTGTAGGTTATTAGTGTTATTGCTAAGGGCTTGATTGTTGTTGGCTGTATGGCCTTCTTGGCATTTATTGTGTGCTGCACTTGCATGCCTGCATAGGGTATAATCATCTACGCATATTAACTGGCAAATTGCTACATCCGATGTCGTCATTCATGAGCGGACCAATGCACTTATTCATCAGCTGACTACTGTTGAGAACAAGTAGGGTTGTATACTCATCTATACATGTTAGCTGGCAAACTGCTATATCCACAATCGTTATTCATAAGTGGATCAATGCACTTATTCATCAGCTAACTATTGGTGACTACAAGTAGGGTTGTACATTCATCTATATGTGTTGACTAAAAAAAATGAAAAAAAAAAGAAAAAAGAAAAAAATTGAAGAGAAACAACTCTTCGTTGCCTCTCTGTCCAGCCCCACTTTGCCAAACAACACACCTCTTCAGAGCCATAACCAACTACCGATAATTCAAAAATGATAAAAAGGAAGAAATTTAGAGAAGAAAGAGAAAATGTTACGCTCGCTCGCCTCGCTCCTTCGACTCTAACATCACTGTTCGACTTTGTTGCTTCGTAAGGAGGCGTCTAGGGCTCGCCTTTGATCTTCTCTATTCGTCGGTGCTGTTCGGCTTCATCGCTTCGCAGGAGAGCAGAGATTGCTTGAGTCGCTTCTTTGGCTCCCCCGTTGCTGTTCGACGATGTTGCTTTGTAGGAGGTAGGGATCGCACGGTCGCTTCTTCCGCCCCTTCGTTGCTTCGTAGGCGGAGAGATTGCTCGAGTCGCTTCTTCCTTCCCCCACCGTTGTTCGGCTTCGTTACTTTGCAGGAGGCGAAGAGATTGCATGGGTGGCCTCTTCAGCCCCTTTATTACTGTTCAACTTTGTTACTTTGCAGGAGGTATAAAGATTGCACGAGTCATTTCTTCGGCTCCTCTGTTGCACTTTGACTTTGAGCCTTCGACGACTACCTTAGCCGAACCCGACCCATGTCCGATCTCTTTATTGTATTATATATTATAATATATATTATATTATAATATATTATATAATATTAAAATAATATAACATTATATATATAAAAAAAGAGAAGAAAGAAAGAAGAAAAAAATGAAAATAATTTTTTTAAAACAGGTGTTGAAGACCCGCGCCGTGATATTAAATCCGGGCAGATGGTTTTAAAACTTCAAGGCCTCGCGTCGTCGACTTTAAGTCCGGCCGAGATGGTTTAAAATTTGAAGACCCGCGCCATCGATCTTAGATCTGGGCGGATGTTTTTTTAAATTTGAAGACCCCGGGCCATCGTATCTTAGATCCGGCGGGGATGGTTTTAATTTGAAGACCCTATGCCGTCGACTTTAGGTCCGGGTAGGAAGAAATTAGGGCAAGTGCTCTCCCTTACCTCCCGGCGCCGGGAGGCTACCGAAATTTCCCAAAAAATTTAGAGGGAAATCCAATTTGAATGCTAAATCAACTAAAAATGTTAAAATTGACTTTTAAATATTAATTAACTAATTTAGTTAGTTAATGTTTAATAAAAAAAAATAATTGATTAAGGTTAATCAAAATAATTGATTAATTGAGATTTTTAAAGTTTCCTATATCGTCAAAAGCATGGTAGTTGATAAACTACAAACACTCATTCCCCTCCAGTCCCTCTAATCTAAATATTTCCTTCTTTTTATAAAGACCTTTGCAATCATCATTTGAATTAGGCTCATTTGAATTGCTACTAAGAGCCTACTATAAAATTTTTTTCTATAAGATAAAGGAGCGAGAATGATCTCCCATTTATTTTTATCCTACTCCTTATTATTCTCCCAAATGCCATTCAACATAAGTGAGAACTTGTTAGATATCATCCCAATCAAAAGACTATTTTCGAGATGTCTCGAATATCTCTAAATAAAATTATCTTGAATGTCTCTAAATGAGACATCTCTTTAAGAGATTCTACCGCAAGTAACATTGAATGGAAGACTTTGAATTGTTGTGACATTTCAAATGATATTCCTCTGTTTGAAATATTAGGGGTCTTTGGTTGTCAAGATATTACCTCTCGTCCTTTAGCTATTGCAACGAATCATATCATTAATTAATTAATCAAAATTAATTAATGGATCAAAATTAATTAATCAATTAAATCTGATTTGGTTCATTTTAAATCCAAGAGCATTTGAAATTCGAAAAGTTTCAAAGTGCGGAGAGCATTTCAAATGAAAATTTTAAATACGAGAACTTCAAATTTTGAGAGTTTTAAAGTATGAGAGTTTTAAAATTGAAATTAATACAATTAACTAGAAAATTTTGATTTTTGGTTAGTTGATTAATTAAATTAATCTAAAAAAAAAATGCAAGAAGAGAAATATTGTTATCCACTAATTGACATATACAAGCTCTCCACAACTTAACCAACACAACCCTCCGACTCTCAAACTCAACAAAACTCTACAAACTCATGTACAAAAAAAAATTCTCACAACATCCTGCAAGCTCTCCAAGATCTCTCTTATACGAACTCCTGAACTCTCGCAAGTCCCACGTACCTGTAAACAAACAAACAAAAGTTAGCACATTATAAATGAAGATCAATGCTGAAAAATAGTAAATCTAACTATTGCAAGTAAAGTACTGGAAAACTAGTAGAGCCACTGTGTAATAGGAAAAACACTGAGCACAAAATAAATGAAAACAATGATGCCGTGTCAAAAACCCTGAAGTGTTAAAGGCACAAACCAAACAAACTCATAAATCTCTCAATCTCTAAGTGACAAACCCTAAACAATTGACATCCTCTCAACAAATACACAAAGCAAGTGTGCAGCCTTGTTTATAAGAACTTGGTTGTAAGTCCCATTACCCGACAACTTTCAAAGGAAAGCCGTAAGCCCGACCTTCAGGGAAAGTTTTAGGTAAAATCGACCTAAACCCTAACCCCAAATTAAAATATCTGGCAACTTCTAATAGAAGTCGTAAGTCCGATCTCTGAGGGAAATGTTTAGGTAATAACACAACCCTAGACCTTTCACTCGGGCATCCTAGTCTATAACGCTTGGTTATAAGATCTATAACTCCTCTCACTCGAGCATCCTAGTCTATAGGGCATGGTTATAAGACCCATAACTCGGGCCACTTAGCCTATAGGGCTAGGTCGTATGACCCACTATTAGGCAACTTCTAAGGAAGTAATAAAACCTACCCAACCAAAATCTTCAGGCTACCCTTAGTAGAGGTCATAAGTCCCACTAACTGGCCTACTTTCTAAATAAAAGCGATAAGTCCATACCCAAATCTAATCACGCAGATATCCCTTGTTGAAAAATTAAAGTTTCAATAGAGAATTTCATCTTTAAATGATACTTTGAAATACAATAATTATGATATTAATCTCAAAACACGTGAAATACCTATCGTAAAATCCTCTACAAAACACACAAAGCAAGTGGGCATCCTAGTCTATAGGACTAGGTTATAAGTCTCGCTTTTCAGGCTACTTCATAAGACCTACCCAAACAATCAAAATCTCCAGGCAGCTTGCTGTAGAGTTAGGTTGTAAGACCCATCTTTGGGCAACTCACAAATAGAACTGTAAGCCCCACTACCAATTAAACATACGGGCTACTTTCCATGAAAGTTGTAAGTCCCGACCCAAATTCAAGACATCCGGGCTACTTCCAAGAGAAGTCGTAAGTCCCTTCTTAAATTAAAATCTCTATGTAACTTTTAAATGAAGTTATACAATCCTAAACTAAACTAACTACTGGGCATTCTGATAGATGTAAGCCTCAAAACCCAAATAAAACTAAAATTCACATCAAACCACTTCATTTTACTCAGGATCCCTGAAAGGAGGCAACCCATGGTTGCTAATCAGATTCTCTAGACACTACGGTCAATGATCGTTAGTGTTGGTAGAATGAAACTATGGTATACTCGGGATGACGAAACCATGGGATCTTGATCGGGTTTACCTCCATTTCCCTATAATTGAGACTAAAATCACCTAAAATTTATTCATTCTTAATCGAGAGTTCTCTCTTACATGTTAAGAGGGATAATTAACTATGAGTGCTTGGCTCATAGGAAGTAAGGACCCTAGATCTTTAAACCCTGACACTACCCTCAGGAGAAATCTGGTTAATTATAATCTGACTTAAGAGAAATGGAATCCTATAGCTGCAAAGCGAGATTCATGCATTTGTGTCATTTTTTTTCTTGAGCCAACATATTTCTAGTGACTCCGCTGGGGATTGCTTTTCTCTCCATCTTTGGATGAAAAGAAAATTTATATTTAATCTTAAATAATTAAACATCTAAATAAATATAGATATTCATTCATCATAAGCTTGTGTTTTCTTTTTCAACAGAATTTAGGTTGACTCTAATCCTTGCAAGTTCTGTTGGCAGGTTGATAATATGATGCCTGTAAAGTCCTTCATGACTGTGAACCTGGGTGAGGGAACTAGAGTTTAGTTCCCTCAAGCTGTTCTAAACACAGGCTATGCTGGAGCGACCATTTAATTTGGAACCATTTTTGAAGTCATGCAATTCCAACAGTTCCTTCCTGAGAATACTGTTAGTATACCTACTGTCAAAGGTGTCATTAAGAAGCCTACTATTGAAGCTGTTAATGAAAAGGCTCCCAAGAGGGCCTTTGTATTTTCAAGGCTCTCTATGACACCTACTACTGCTCCAGTAGTTCAAAATAATATTCGGAGTTACTGGATCGTGTAGCCAAATTCGAAAGGTTACCCAGGCCTAGAAGTGTCGGCTTCAACTATAACAATAATTCATCGGGGAAAGGAAAACAGGTCAAGACCTTTGATCCCAAAAGGAACAATGTGAATACTACATTCCCGTCTTTCTTGAATAAGAAAGAAAAAGAAGATTCAATGAATCTACCGAAGATGCTGAAGCAAACAAGAGAAAGGCAAAGGCCCCCTACTTTGCAGGAGAAAATTAGCAAGACGTATTCCTTCAAAAAGGAATGTACGAGAAAGATTTTTAGGCATGCATTAAAAATTGGCCTTCAATTGCCAGAATCTCGTCGACCAGAACAGGCTGGTATGACTGATGATCCGAACTACTGTCCGTATCATAGGATCATAAGTCACCCAATCGAAGATTGTTTCCTATTCAAAGATTGGGTCAAAAAGAATTATCAGAGCGGTGAACTTACACTTTCTAATAGTGTTCTTATCAATCCTAAGATGGAGAAAACTAATGTTATCTCCTCTGTACCCTGCCAAGGCACAGAGGATAAGAAAGGAAAAGCACCCTAGGAAGATGAAGGTGATTGGGAGACCTTTATCTCAAAGAAAACTAAATAAATGATGAATGTCTTACTGTCCATTGAAGGCATTCATTAGAAAAGCGCACTAGAATTGGAAGTTGATCAAAGACACTTTTCTTCAAAGAATTCAGTGGCAGGGGGATCTAGTTCAAGCAAGAAAAAATCTTTGAAGTACTTTAAAGACCAAAAAGGAAAGCATAAGTCTAGATCAAAATCTCAGAAAAAAAAAAGAAGAAATTAGCAAAGCAGAAAACTATGATTCAAAAATACATCGACTCTATCGATGAATATCAACAACCTATAAGGTGTCCTGTCAAGCTAGAAGAATACATGGCTGATTTATTTCTTGACTCAGAATCAGAAAAGGAAGAGAATACTCCAATTGAGACTTACCGAGTCATAAATAAATGAGGTGGAAGGGCTGCAAGAGGACGTAATGCACCTCTTGCTATCTATAAAGCTGAAATAGAAATGCCTTCTGAGGAAGTACATCATACACCATCACCTTTCACTAATTCAGATGAATAATTATATTTTCCCGATGAAGAAAGTGATCACAAGGGTAAGAAGGTTCTTAAAGAAAAATGCCCAAAACTCGGGAGCAGCTCAGAGTCCGAGGAAGTTGAAGACATGGAAATTTTAAAGAACTCTCAAGCTAAAGCTAGTTCATTTTCAGAGGTGACACAAATTCAGCTGAGAAGTGAAAAGCAGGTTCCTCCACCACAAAAAAAAGGATAA
This sequence comes from Dendrobium chrysotoxum, assembly GCA_019925795.1. Lineage (NCBI taxonomy): Eukaryota > Viridiplantae > Streptophyta > Magnoliopsida > Asparagales > Orchidaceae > Dendrobium > Dendrobium chrysotoxum. The sequence continues at coordinate 39,362,737 of CM034308.1, forward strand.
GGAGAAGAACATTCAGCTCAACGAGGCCGCTATTCCACAAGAGCCTCTTAAACCCAAGGTTGCCAGTGCAAATGTGGATTACAATATATTATCCCATCTCCGTAAATTACCTGCACTGCTAAGTGTCTACGACGCCCTTCTTATGTCTAAGAACCTTCAGGAAACACTCATTAAAGCTTTACAAAATCCTAAATAATACGAGGCATTCTTTGCCAAGTAAAATTTAAAAGAAGCTTTGCATACGCAGAATACTGCTACAATCACTTTCTGTGATAGTCATCTGGTTCTGGGAACTGCGGATCATAATCGGCCACTATATATTACTGCAGAGAGTAACAACATTAAAATAAATAGAATTTTGATTGATCTAGGTTCCTCTGTTAATCTAATAAGCCTCAAAACGTTCAAAGGATTGGCCCTGGACATCCAGTATCTAAACAGAAGCACAATGTTTCTACAAGGATTTAATGAGCAAGGGCAAAGAATCTTGGGGTCCTTGGTTTTACCTTTAAACTTTGGGGAACTTAATACAGAGGCAACTTTTCACATCATTGATTCCAACACATCATATAAGGCACTTCTCAGAAGACCATGGCTCCACAGGTATGGTATAGTTCCTTCAACACTTCATCAATATATAAAATACATTCGAGATAATGAAGAATATTGCATTGATGGTGATGAACAATTATTCCTGATGCACGAAGTCAAAACTACGATGATGCCAAGTACTTTATGCCAAAAGGCAGCAAGATTCTAAGAATTCAGGCCGCTATACTGGATAAAGTAAAGCCGAAGGATAAAGATAAGAATAAATCAAAGAAAATTTGCTCAGTGCCTCACCTCGGTAGTGATACAAAAGAGGAAGAGGATATCTCCGCAACTTTTAAACCCCTAATTATAGGGAAAAGAAGAAGTGAACAATCAACTGTCCCTTTTGATTATGAAGCTAATCATGCAAATAAGGTACGGTGTTCAAGCAAATCGAGCATTGAAGGAGAAGAAGAATTCCTTTATTATCCCAAGGGTACTATAAAATCTCAGGAGGAGGGGGACCTAGGACCCAGTTTCATATCTAAGAAATTACAGAAAGTATCAATTTCAATGATAAGGGTGTCTGAAAAGCAGATATCTATTGATATCATCAAAATAGTATCTATTCCGACAGCACATTCCAAAACATTGACTACCTCATCAAACACAAACACAGAAATGTTAAATACTTTCTACGTTCCCCCCAAAAGAGGTCTCAATGAGCGTGGATCTATTTTTTATAAATCAAGAGTAATACCGCATCACATTACTCATGAAATAGAATGCGAGGATGATGGGAAATATGGATATATGTTGATAATCATTTCTCAATATCCTTCACCTATTATGAGAAAGTTGATAGAAAGAAGAATCTTCTTCGTGCAAACATGCAAGAAAGCCCGTTACTTTAAAAAGCTCTGGCACAACGAGCAAGCATAAAAGCCCATCTGCAACGGTTTATCTACAACATGGGGTCTTGGATATGCTCGAAATTCATATCTTACATGAGCAGCATCCTATCATTATTTTGAATACCCCCGACATCCACATCTTACATATGCAACCTCCTATAATATTACAGATAAGAAGGAGAGACCATCAGAGTCTAAAAATCAAACTGAAGATCTGATTATAGATCTAAAAGAGGCTCCAAAGGAGTTTGAAGCAGGTGGCCAAGCTACTGTAGATGAACTAAAAGAAATAAATTTGGGTATTGAAGAAGATCCCAAACCCACATTCCTCAGCGCTAATCTCTCACAGATAAAGCAAAAGAGCTGAGAATGTTATTGCTTGAATACAAAGACTATTTCGCATGAAATTATACTAAAATGTCTGGTTTATCACCAGAGGTGGCAGTGTATAAACTCTCCATCAACACCAAAATACCACCTGTTAAATAAAGCACCCAGGCGAATGTGACTTGAAATTAAAGAACAAGTCATTGCTGAAACTAAGAAGCCTATTGAAGCCAATTTTATTCGAGAAGAGAAGTATGCTGATTAGATCGCCAATATCATTCCAGTAAAGAAAAAGAACGATCAAATTCATATCTGCATAGACTATTGGGATTTGAAAAAAGCATGCCCAAAAGATGATTTCCCATTGCCCAATATAGAACTTATGATCGATAACACATCAAATCATGACATGTTCTCATTCATGGATGGATGATCGGGTTATAATCAAATCAAAATGGATTCAGAGGATGAAAAATATACCTCATTGCAAACTCCCACCAACATATATTACTACAAGGTGATGTCATTCGGCTTAAAAAATACTGGAGCTACCTACCAAAGAGCAATGACTTGAATCTTCGATGATCTAATTCATAAACATGTTGAATGTTATATTGATGACTTAGTTATAAAAAGTAAAGTTCAACAAGAGCATGTAAATGATCTAAGGATTGTATTCGAAAGAATTCAAAATTTTAATTTGAAAATGAATGCATTAAAGTGTGCTTTCGGTGTTACATCTGGAAAATTTCTTGGATTTATTATGCGTCATAGAGGAATTGAAATTGATCCCTCTAAAATTAAAGCAATAGTGGAAATGCCACCTCCAAAAAATTTAAAACAACTTCGTTCAATCCAGGGTAGATTAGCATACATTCGAAGGTTTATATCTAACTTTTTCGATAGATGTCAACCATTCGCATGTCTAATGAAGAAAAATACACCTTTCATATAGGATGATGCATATCAGAAGGCATTTAACAGTATAAAATAATATTTGCTACATCCTCTAATTCTTGCTGACCCAATCTCGAGTAAACCCTTAATTTTGTATATAACAGCTCTCGAAGAATCACTCGGAGCTTTGCTAGCACAAATAAATGAAGATGGAAAAGAAAATGCCCTTTATTATATCAGCCAATGATTAATAGGGGCAGAATCTAAGTATTCTCCAATTGAAAAATAATGCTTAGCATTAATCTTTATCGCTCAAAAACTTCGACATTACATGCTATCCCATAAAATCACTTTAATATCTAAAGTGGATCCATTAAAATTTTTAATGACTAGACCCACTCTCACTGGTCGTCTAGCCAAATGGGCTATCTTGCTGATGCAATTTGACATAACATATATGCCATAAAAAGTGTTGAAAGGACAGGCTCTAGCTAACTTTCTAGCAGCCCATCCTTTACCTGTAGATTCTCCACTCAATGATGAATTGCTAGACGAGCAAACACTTGATGTGGAGGAAGGAGAAAATCTGCAAGAATGGGACCTCTATTTTGATGGAGCTTTGTCAATAAAACCTGCCAAGCCACCTAAATTTCCAACAATTCAAGTAGGTGTTGGCCTTATATTTATTACACCGTAAAGAGGAATACTCTAATATTCCTATAGCTTAATAGAGCGTCGCACTAATAATGAGGCTGAATACGAAGCCTTAATAGCAGGCATTGAGTTGGCAATTAACATGAAAATTCAGAAACTCCATATATATAGAGATTCTCAACTCATAATAAAATAAATAACAGGCGCTTTCAAAATCAACAAGCCTAAATTAATTTCATATCATGAATATGCTCTGAAACTTTTACAACAAATTCCTGAAGTAACTCTTACTAGAATTACACACAGTGAGAACGACAAAGCTAGCCAAAGAACTAGCAAATCTATAAGAGGATCCAATTCTCATAAATGTTCAAAATAAGCATGTATTAACTCCAGCTATCATACAAGATGACAAAAGGAAAGAAATGCAAGAAAGTCTAACTGTATCTGAGAAAAATGATTGGAGAGATCCATTCATAAGATACTTCAAAGAAGGGAGATTGCCCGAAAATAAATCTATGGCTTCACAAATATCACAAAGAGCATTAAGATATGCTTTCATGAATGATACATTATATCATAAATCATTTGATCAAATGTGGCTACGATGTTTGGGTCCTAATGAATCTCAAAAGGTTATAAATGAAATTCATAAAGGATTGTGTGGTGCACATAAATCTGGACTGAAAATGAAAATCAAAATTAAACGTATGAGATATTATTGGCCAAGTATGGTTCAAGATTACATCAACTATGCTAAGAAATATCATCAATGTCAAGTGCATGGAGATATCATGCATCAACCTCCCAATCCACTACACTCTACAGTAGCATCATGACTATTTGAAAGCTGGGGCACCGATATAATAGGTCCTATAGAACCACCATCTTCTTTAGGACATCGGTTCATCCTTGCTGCCACTGACTACTTCTCAAAATGGGTTGAAGTAATTCCCTTACGAGAAGTTAAAGCAAACAATGTGATGAAATTCTTTCGAGATAATATTGTTTATCGATTTAGAGTACCATGTCGAGTTATATCTAACAATGGTATGGCCTTTAAAAGTGCTAAAATCTATAAATTTATCGAACGACATAAAATAGATTGGCGTTATTCTTCGATATACAATCCAAGAGCTAATGATTTAGCTGAAGCTTTTAATAAAACCTTGGTAAAATTGCTTAAGAAAATTCTCTCTAAAAATAAAAGAGAATGTCATGATAAGTTGACAGAAGCTCTTTGGGCTTATTGTACCACTTATAAAATTGCAACGCAGGCCACCCTATATTCATTAGTTTTTTGGAACTGAGGCAATATTATCTCTCGAGGTTGAATTGCCATCTCTTCGTATTGTTGTTCAATACGAATTAACCAGCGAAGGAAATTATCTCTTGCGACTTGAAGAACTCGAAGCTCTTGATGAAGTTCAACTTTAAGCTCAACAAAGTTTAGAATCCTACAAAGCAAGAATGACTATGGCCCATGATAGAATGGTTTGTCCTAGAAGTTTCAAAGAGGGTGAACTTGTTCTGGTTCGCCGAAGACCTATAATCCCTCACTGTCGCCTTGGCAAAAAATTTGACCCAATCTGGGAGGGACCCTTCATCATTGGAATATTGTATGAAGGAGGAGCATATCAACTCATAGACCTAAAAGATCAAAGACCTATGCCACCAATAAATGGTCAGTATTTGAAGAAATATCACACATAAATATTTTATATGTGCAAATTTGCCTGCAATGTAGCAGAAAAATCCCAAATCCCCTCCTAAAACTTAGGAGGCAACTTTTATATTCTCATATAATACGGGAGATAAATTCAAATCACTCCTGAAACACATGAGGCAATTTTATATTCTCCTACAAGACAGGAGATAAATTTAATCCCCTCCTAAAAAGACAGGAGGTAATTTTTATATTCTCCTGCAATGTAAGAGATAAATTAATCCCCTCCTGAAAAGTCAGGAGGCAATTTTATCCTCTTTACCAAATAAAATAAAAAAAATTATGAAATCTTCTATGCTCACAAACCTAAGGGTCGAGCTAAAATCTATAGGTTCAATAAGTCTAAGGGCTGAACCTCTAAAAAAAACTATTCTCACCTAAGGGTCGAGTTAAATCCACAAAATTCAACAAGCTTAAACGCCGAACTTTGAAATTTTTTACGCTCATAAACCTAAGGGTCAAGTTAAATCCACAAAGTTCAACAAGCCTAAGGGCCGAACTTTGAAATCTACTTTACTCATAAACCTAAGGATCGAGCTATTTTCATCAATGTTGACCTCTACTAAAGCAGCCAAAAGAAACAAAAAAATGAAAATAAAAAAAAAAGCTTAAATCATTACCTTCTCTAGCCGCGTCTACAGTGCCTCCCCATACCTCTGCGAACGGCGCCGCTTCAGACAGAACACGCGCAAGCCTCGTATCCCGCTCTGCCTTCTCGTCGTTAAATACCGAAGGGAGGAGGCTCAGGCTCCCATTCCCTCTTCCACGACACTTCCACGATCTCAAAGCTCCCGACCTCTCTCGGTTCGTAAGCCCACCTGCCGCAAGCTCCGACTACGATTTGCTATCCGCTTCCTCCTCCCTCACCCGATCTCCCTCTGAGACCGAACTCCAGATCTCTCCATCTCCCACATCTGACCCCTATGCCCTAGCTTCAGCCGAGCCCTCTCCTCCTTCGAATAAGAGAGAGAGAGAGAGAGAGAGAGAGAGAGAGAGAGAGAGAGAGAGAGAGAGAGAGAGAGAGAGAGAGAGAGAGAGAGAGAGAGAGAGAGAGAGAGAGAGAGAGAGAGAGAAGGCTCCCTACCTCATTCCTCCCTTAAACCCGACGCCAAGCTCCTCCCTGCCCTAGTCACCCGACTTTGCTTAGGCGACGACATTCCCTTCGTGTAGGATCGGAAGTCACGACATTTTGAGCAGGAGTAGGGAGGGGATCTCGCTGACTGAGAAGATAACTCCCTCCCTTTCGCGTGCCTCTTCGGCCATATCCCGTAAATTAACCAAATCAGAGAGAGGGGAGGGAGGGATTGTTGTATTTTAATTATAATTAATTATAATTATTAGTATTTATAATTAATTATAGTTAATAAGTTAATTATAATTAATTAATGATTAGTAATTAATTATTAATTATAATTATTTGATTAATTATAAATTTTAATTAAGTATAGTTAATCATTAATTAATAATGATAATTAATTAGCTAATTATAATTAATTAATAATTAATTATTAATTATAATTACTTAATTAATTATAATTAATTAATTATTCATTATAATTAGTTAATTATATATAATTATAGTTAATTATAGATAATTATAATTAATTATAAATAGAAAAGAAAATATAAATGCTCCTCCCTTGCCTTGATCCACGAGCCTCCACCGTCGGTCCACTTACGCAAAGGTATAATATCTAAACTTAGATTCCCGTTCTTGTCGTTAGCGACGAGCTAGCAAACCCCCTACGCGCTCACGTAGCGTAGTAGGGAGGGAAACTAGCGCGACGCCTACGACGAGGCGGGCAATCGCCTTAAACCCCACCCTCGACGCTTGCGACGAGCCGGCAAACCCCCTACGCGCTCACGTAGCGTAGTAGGGCGGGAAACCGGTGCGGCGCTCGCGACGAGTTGGGTAATCCCCGGACCGCTCATGTAGTATGAAGGGGAACAAAATTAAGTACCAACACGTGGAAAAATCCTCCTACTTTCTTTTCAACAGGTGCCCAAGACCCCTAAACGCTCATTTAGCGGGCAGGGATTGAAGAAAAATTTGCTGCCGTGGTGTCTACGGACATCTACCTGAAGCGCCCACGTGGCGTGGAAGGGAAGGCAACCTCTTGGTTTTTCCCCTAAACGGGGGAGACGCCGGGAGGCTGCCGAAATTTTCAGTGACGCAAGGGGCTTGGTTTTGCACTCGAACCTGATTTGAACTCAATTGAATGCAGGGGACTTATAAACTTGATTGAACCAAAATGAAATGAGCTCAAATCTGAATTAAATTTAAACTTGAGAACTTAAATTGAACATTTGAACTCAAGCAAATGCTTGAGTTAGACCACAGGGGACTTGGACAAGAACTTGAACATGTACTCTAGATTCAAACTTGGATAATAAAGATTTGAACTCAATATAAGCCTAAGGGTTTGAACTTGGTTGGAGTGTTGAATGAGATATCAATTCAATTGAAGTGCAAACGAACAAATGACATTGAACTTATCATATTGAACTATCTTGGAGGACAAAAGAATTTATAAGCAAAATATATTTTACAAACAACAAGAAGACTTGAACACTTGTAGAAGTTCTAGACTTGGATCCAATGACAAAGATTTGAACTCAGCAAACTTGAACTGCACAAAGGGGTTCATGAACTTAAACTCAGATTGGACTTGAGTTTGAATTTGACATTGGACTGATGAATGACAGGAGAAGACCAATGTTGAGTCAGATTATAGGGAACTAAAACTCAAACTTAAACAAATGCAAGGATTCAAACCTCATGCAAGCAAATGAAGGCTCATGATGTGGAAAATCCCTAACATCTCATCCATAAACAATGAAGTTAAGATAGTTTATGAACAATTGCATCAAACCTTTATAAATTGTTAAGATTGATGAGTTTAATGAGACATCAATAGACATGAGTGAAGGAGTTGTGATGAACATAGCCCAAACATGTCCCACTTACGAATGATGAAAGGGGAAGCGACAGAAGAATACACTTTGATTACCAACGTTGATTTGAAGTTCTCTTCGAGGAATATCATTGTAAGTGATAATAAAGAACACCTCGGTCATAAATAATGACCAAATATGGTGTAAACAAATGATGCAAACAGGTGATGTTGGTTGCAAGTAAACATCAATTATACAAGTCTTTCGTACACACTGCATGTCTATATAAAGGATTGTGACAAACATAGAAGAAATTCTAGAAGATGTAGTGTCCTGCAGGCAGCATCAATAACATTCCCAAGCAAAATACACTGAGCCGTTGTAAGCAAAGGTAGAGGACATGCAACAAGTATGGACACCTATGGGCTGCTGTAAGAGACCCATCATGTGCACAATAGTTGTTATAGAAGATCTTTCATGAGTTCAACACGTTACCTATAGGCAAAGTTTGAAAGACCATCAACGAATACAAAATTTACTCACAATGCTCCTACAATCAATCACCATTTAAGAGCAAGCAAATATGTCAATTCATTGCGAATACACAGCAATACAAGGTCTTATGAGTTGTTATGGAAGATCTGCATTGCATACAATCTCTTTACAAATACAGATGTATGTACAACACCCACCTATAGGTAGATGCAGAAAGACTTCAGTAAATGTAGTATCCTGTAGTCAACTCTAGTATATGAATGAATACATCTACCTGCAGCAGTGGAAGGTGTATTCTGTGGGCCAAAGACCACAACAAAATGCATAAAGAATGCAGTAAAAGGCTATAAATATTACAATGCCCTTATAGTCAACCATCACCCAACATCAAGAAAATATATCGAGCTTTTACAGATAGGAGCAGGTGATACTTGACAAATACAAATTCCTATGAACAAAAGGTAAATGTCTAAGGGCCATTGAAAGAGACCCATATACATGCTACATGTTATCTGCAAGCAAATGCCACCTGATCTGCAGCACTCGTACAAGCAGACAGAAGGCGTCTATGAGCTTCCAAAATAGAATGCTGCATTCAAACAAAAGTACCCCCACACATGCACTGTAATATGTATATACATAGGAACACAAAAAGGGATAAATATAATCATAACCCGCATGGGCCTCGGCGAGCATGTTATCGGTACACACGTGACGTCTAGGGATGCTACGCGAGTTAATAAGTGAATTCCAGTTCGAGCCCGATCCTCCTATACGGGTAGATAGGAGTCGACACGGCTCAAACCATTAAATAAATATGCGGTTGTGAGATCGACAGGGATATTTATTTTATAGTTCATATTAGGCCTTCAAGGCCTATAATCAAGAGAATTCACTCACAAAGGCACAAAGCCTACGAAACCCGATCCTCTGTTGGCAGCTCGACAGAGTGGACAAGGTTCAACCCATAAATGTGAATGACCCCTTTCTACCCCGATGATGGCCGTGTTGAATGAAAATATCAACCGAAGGGATTCATTCCAAATAATCCAAAAATGCCTCCCAAATTCCCATAAAATCCAAAATCCCAAACACTCGAAAATCCAAAATTCCAAAAAATAACAGTCCCAAACTCCAAAATATTTAAAATTGAAATCCACCCATCAACCACTTAAAGCAAAACACATCCACCCTCCACAATAATTTACCGAGGTGGACAAATTAAAATTTACTTCAGCTCACATAGAGCTAATGCCCGGTCGAAAATATCACTAGGATCCATTCTCAAATAATCTCCTGCCAGCAAGGACGTGGTACGAGTCCTCTAACCGACAGTTTTGCCGCCAAATGGCACTGTAGGATAAACGGTTATTACTCGGGGCCCTTTAAACCAGGTGGTCGTCGCCAAATGGCACCATTATATTATGGTTATGGCCAGAGCCCGTATGCTCCCCAATGACATCAAATCCTTGAGATATGAATCAATAGAATACGATCGATAGGGCACAAAGCCCTATGTTAGTTAAGGTGGATTCAAATTTGTCCCCTTAGGCAAATATTCAACCCAGGTCTACAAGGTACCCTTGGACGAAGCAACCCATGGCTGCCGACAAGGATCCTTCTGTCAGGTTGGGTCGACTACCTACTCTGACTAAGTAGACCAGGGACCACGATGGCCCGAGATGACGGAACCATGGGATCTTGATCGGGACCATCATCTATTCCCCCACCATCCACTTTAAATGCAAGATGATGAAATTTCTAACTTTAAATATCAACCCTCAAATACCTTCAACCCATGCTGCTACTATGTACCAGATAGCACGTATTTCTTTACGTATCTTATCGACGACTAGCCTTAATCGAAAGTTCTCTCTCGTTACCGGGAGGGGTAATTAACTATAGGGGCTTGCGCCTATAGGAAACCAAAACTCAGATTATAAAGTCCTCACAAAATGAGGGCGAAATCTCTGGGTAGTGTCTTATCTACATACTCATCTGCCTTCCAAAATTTACCCCGGAACTTAATTCGTTAAAACTCCCCCCGAAGAAAGCACAAAGCGGGCGGAGGCCGGGGCCGAATTTTTGGAGCCCACAATCAACCTAAATGGTTGAAACAAAATATTAGTTCAATAAGCCTAAGGGCTGAACCTATAAAATATTTTATGCTCATAAACCTAAGGGTTGAGCTATATTTTTATCAACCTACATAGAAGGTTAAGAGTTAAAAATAGGTCCGATAAGTCTAAGGACTGAACCTCTAAATTTTTTTGTTTGCTCATAAACCTAAGGGTTGAGCTCTGTTGATCAATCTAAATGATTGAAAGAAGAGAATAAAGTTAAACGATGAGCATGAATGCCAAACACGTTACAAATATTGCAACAAGTTCATTGTGTTAAAGTCACACAATAAATTTGTTGGGAGGCAATTTGTTGACTAAAGAAATGAAAAAAAGAAAAAAGAAAAACAAATTGAAGAGAAATAACTCTTCGTTGCCTCTCTGTCCGGCCCCACTTCGCCAAATGACACACCTCATTGGAGCCATAACCAACTACTGATAATTCAAAAATGATAAAAAGGAAGAAATTCAGAGAAGAAAGATAAAATCTTACGCTCGCTCGCCTCGCTCCTTCGACTCCAACGTCGTTGTTCAACTTCGTTGCTCTGTAAGGAGGCATCTAGGGCTCGCCTTTCATCTTCTGTATTCGTCGGTGCTGTTCGACTTCATCGCTTCATAGGAGAGCATAGATTACTGGAGTCGCTTCTTCGGCTTCCCCATTGCTGTTCGACGACATTGCTTCGCAGGAGGTAGGGATCGCATGGTCACTTCTTCCGCCCCTTTGTTGCTTCGCAGGTGGAGAGATTGCTCGAGTTGCTTCTTCCTTCCCCCGTCGCCGTTCGGCTTCGTTACTTCGCAGGAGGCGAAGAGATTGCACGGGTGGCCTCTTTGGCCCCTTTATTGCTATTCAACTTCGTTACTTTGCAGGAGGTATAAAGATTACACGAGTCGTTTCTTCGGCTCCTCTGTTACACTTTGACTTCGAGCCTTTGACGACTACCTTAGCCGAACCCGACCCATGTTTGATCTCTTTATTGTATTATATATTATAATATATATTATATTATATTATAATATATTATATAATATTAAAATAATATAATATTATATATATAAAAAAAAGATAAGAAAAAAAATGAAAATGATTTTTTTTAAAACAGGTGTTGAAGACTCGCGCCGTGATCTTGAATCCGGACGGATGGTTTTAAAACTTCAAGACCTCGCATCGTCGACTTTAAGTCCGGCCGAGATGATTTAAAATTCGAAGACCCGCGCCATCGATCTTAGATCTGGGCGGATGTTTTTTTTTAAAATTTGAAGACCCCGGGCCGTCGTATTTTAGATCCGGCCGGGATGGTTTTAATTCGAAGACCCTACACCGTCAATCCTAGGTCTAGGTAGGAAAAAATTAGGGCAAGTGTCCTCCCTTACCTCCCGACGCCGGGGAGGGGACGCCGGGAGGTTACCGAAATTTCCTCAAAAATTTAGAGGAAAATTCAATTTTAATGCTAAATCAACTAAAAATGTTAAAATTGACTTTTAAATATTAATTAACTAATTTAGTTAGTTAATGTTTAATAAAAAAAATTAATTGATTAAGGTTAATCAAAATAATTGATTAATTGAGATTTTTAACATTTCCTATATCGTCAAAAGCATGGGAGTTGATAAACTACAAACACTCATTCCCCTCCAGTCCCTCTAATCTAAATATTTCCTTCTTTTTATAAAGACCTTTGCAATCATCATTTGAATTAGGCTCATTATAATTGCTACTAAGAGCCTACTATAAAATTATTTCTATAAGACAAAGGGGCGAGAATATTCTCCCATTTATTTTTATCCTACTCCTCAGTGTTCTCCCAAATTCCATTCAATATAAGTGAGAACTTGTTGGATATCATCCCAATCAAAAGATTATTTTCGAGATGCCTCGAATATCTCTAAATAAAATTATCTTGAATGTCTCTAAATGAGACATCTCTTTAAGAGATTCTACCGCAAGTAGCATTGAATGGAAGACTTTGAATTGTTGTGACATTTCAAATGATATTCCTCTGTTTAAAATATTAGGGGTCTTTGGTTGTCAAGATATTACCTCTCGTCCTTTAGCTATTGCAATGAATCATATCATTAATTAATTAATCAAAATTAATTAATGGATCAAAATTAATTAATCAATTAAATTTGATTTGGTTCATTTTAAATCCAAGAGCATTTGAAATTTGAAAAGTTTCAAAGTACGAAGAGCATTTCAAATGAAAATTTTAAATACGAGAACTTCAAATTTTGAGAGTTTTAAAAATATGAGAGTTTTAAAATTAAAAGTAATACAATTAACTAGAAAATTTTGATTTTTGGTTAGTTGATTAATTAAATTAATCTCCAAAAAAAAATGCAAGAAGAGAATATTGTTATCCACTTATTGACATATACAAGCTCTCCACAACTTAACCAACACAACCCTCCAACTCTCAAACTCAACAAAAGTCTACAAACTCATGTACAAAAAAAAAATTCTCACAACATCCTGCAAGCTCTCCAAGATCTCTCTTGTATGAACTCCTGAACTGTCACAAGTCCCACGTACCTACAAACAAACAAACAAAAGTTAGCACATTACAAATGAAGATCAATGCTGAAAAATAGTAAATCTAACTATTAAAAATAAAGTACTGAAAAACTAGTAAAGCTACTGTGTAATAGGAAAAAGACTGAGCACAAAATAACTGAAAACACTAACGCCGTGTAAAAAACCCTGAAGTGTTAAAGGCACAAACCTAAATAAACTCATAAATCTCTCAATCTCTAAGTGATAAACCCTAAACAATTGACATCCTCTCAACAAACACACAAAGTAAGTGGGCAGCCTTGTTTATAAGAATTTGGTTGTAAGTCCCACTACCCGACAACTTTCAAAGGAAAGCCGTGTTGACCTCATTTTTGTATGAGCTCAGTAGGACCAATCCAGACCTTAGGATCATTCCAGTCCTTAGGATTTAATTCTGACCCTATGATCAATCTGATCATAGATCAATCGAGTTTCAAATCAATCCTGACCCCAGATCAATACAATTTAAGACAAATCCAGATTTTAGGATTCTCCTGGACTTCAGACCCTAGGATCTATTCCAGACCCTAGGATTCTACCTGACTCTAGATCATATGATCCTCTCAGACCTTAGGATTCACCTAGATCTATCTAGAGCTTAGGATTCTTCTAGATCCTAAGACTATTCTAGATCCCAGTCCCTAGGATCTATTCTAGACCATAGGATCCCTTTAGATCCTTCTAGATCTTAGGATCATTCTAGACTTTAGGATCCTCCTAGAATCTAGGCTTTAGGATCTATTCTAAACCCTAGGATCAATTCAGGTTCTAGATCAATCTACCCTCCAGATTACTCTAGATCTTGAGATTTTCCTAGATATACAGCTTAAGACTTCCCCAGACCCTAGGATTCTCTTAGACTCCAGGTTCTTAGATCTACCTAGATTCTAGGATCAGCATAGACCTTAGATCAATCTAGATCTAGGATTAATCCAAACTTTCATTCAATTCAAGCATCAATCAATCCAAACTTTAATCCATATCCTTAATTCAAACCTTGATCAAAATCCAGCTCAAAACCAGATTTCTAAACTCAAATCCAAGGCCAAAGGTCTAAGTCCTGAAAGCCTTTTCCAGTGAATCTTTGAACATTTCAAAACCCTATCAAATGACCTCTGATTCAAGATCTATCAGTTCCACACTGATATGACATGTATCTAGAGGCAACCCTCCAAATTTGAGCTCATTCTGAGATCTCTAACCCCAGAATCTGAATTGAAATCCAAAGGTTGTAAAACCTTTAAATATTTACAGTCTATGCCACTGGACCTGCCACCCAGTGGATTTTGATCCTGGAGCTTTCTCCAAAGCTCCAAATCACTTCCAGACCCTTGATTATGACCTATTGAGCAATAAACTGTATTTTGTTGGACTCAATTTGACCCCTAGTTGACCAGGGGGCAAAATGACTAAAATACCCCTATGGGGTGTGAATAGTCACTTTGGTCAAATGAGCTCCAAATCAAATGCAACCACCTCCAGCAAGTTTCAAATGTCAAACCAAACCCATTGAACCCAGAACCAGCCCCTGGGTCAACCTGGTTGACCAAGTCAACCTAGTTGACCTAAAAGGCCCCTTTAGGGTCAAAATAGGTCATTTTGACCAAATGACCTCCTCTGACCTTGGGACCACCTCCATTGGTCTCCAAATGTCATTTCAAATCTGTTGAACCCATTTCCAAACCCTGGACCCACCTGGTTGACCAAGTCAACTAGGGTTGACCAAGTCAACCAGGGTTGACCTAAAAGGCCCATTAAGGGCCCAAATAGGTCATTTTGACCAAATAACCTCCCCAAACTTTGAGACCACCAACAGTAGACTCAGAATATTATTCTGAACTGGTTGGACCCAATCCTTGACCCTGGGTCAACCTGGTTGACCAAGTCAACCTAGTTGACCCATTAAGCCCATTAAGGGCCTAAACAGGTCATTTGACCTAGATGACCCATTTAAACCCTGAAACCACCTCCACCAGACCCCATTCATCATTTCAAACTATTCCAGTTCAAGCCCTAACCCTGGGTCAACTTGGTTGACCAAGTCAACCCAGTTGACCTATTAGGCCCATTAAGGGTTCAAATAGGTGATTTGACCCAAATGACCTATTCAAACCCTCAAACTACTTCTACCAGACTTTAAACCTCATTTTGAATCATTCCAGCCCAAACTCTGACCTTAGGTCAACCTGGTTGACCAAGTCAACCCAGGTTGACCAGTTCAAACCCTTAAGATTCTTTATTTTAAATCAAGTCTTAAATGCAGTCAAAACCCCTTCAAACTTCTTTGATCACTCCCCCTAGTGATGTGGACTTGACTGGACATCATATCCTAGTCATCAGTTGACTTGGTCAACTAGATCCATATCTGGTCAAACCTAGTCAACTTAAGCTCATTCACTATATACACTCAAACCCAACTTAAGCAAATTATTCAAACCCCATCAAATCCCATTCAAACCTCTCTAATCACTCTTCTCAATGATTCAAACTTGATGGGACCTTTGACCAAGTTACTAGTTGACTTGGTCAACTAAACTAAGTTTAGTCAAATCTAGTCTATTTGGATTAGATCAACTCACTCCATCAAAGCACTACTGTTAAGCCATTAGATTCATTTCAAACCATGCCCTTGGTATGTCCTAATGCTTGGCCCATCAAATCTTAGGAATTTTGACCAAAGTCAACATATTAATTTTGGTCAAACTCCTAAATCTTTAATCAAATACCCATGTATTTTAAATCAAGCTCTCAAATGTCTCTTAAGCAGCTCCCTAGACCTCCCTTAGTCCACCTCAGCAGTACCCTTGACTGTTTGACCAGTCAATATGGTTAACAAGTCAAGTGAATGGATTGAATGTGGTCAAAACACCTCTTGAACTTAATCTATTCCACTTAAACCCTTCTAACCCATCACTCCAGCTCTCAAACCTCCCTCTCATGCCACCTAAGCTGCCATGTGGCATGGGGACCAGTCAAATGGTCAAACCAAGGGTTCAAATGGGTCAAAGATGGTCAAAACCCATCTTAAGCCTAATCCCCTTTTCCCTAAACCTTTCCAGCTGCTTGAAACCACTCTAGAAGTTTCCTAGAACCTCTCCTAGCCCTTGGATCAAGATCCAACAGCTTATATCATCCCCACATGCTTGTATGAGGACAAGGACACCTTTCCACCTAGGATGTCCTTGTGTCCTTTGATGCCTCTGCTCCCACCTACCCCCTAGCCACTTGTCATCCATCTAGGCATCCCTAGGCTCAATCCCAGCCGTTCCTTGAGCCCAAGGACGTTTGAATAGGTTAGGTCATCCAAAGGGAGCCTCATTGACATCCCTACACTCTCTCTCCATTCCAGCCTCCCAAAGCCTAACCCTTAGCTTCTCTCAGCTTCCTAAGAGTTCTTCGAGCTTTCCAGACCAAGATCCACCGGTCAGACCTCCCCGGCGGCAAGCTTCACGGCAAACCGAGGTGTTTTCCGTTCAAAGAATCGTGGAGATCAATCCAGACGTCATCAAGCCGAGGAGTCTTCTACAAAAAGTTGCGTGGACAGTCAACAAGCTCAGAACTTCCAAAATTTCCAAAATCCATCGGTAAAATCCCTCAAAAACTCTAACCCTAACTCAAACACTTAGCGTTAATTAGCTTCTTTAATAGAAGGTTTTAAGTTATCAAACAAGTTCCACATGATTTCTGTACACCTATATAATCTAGGTTTAAAATTTCATTTAATTTGGCGCACCCGATCGAAAGAACGAGCCAAAAAACGATCTCTAGGGCATTTACGCGTTTCGGTGCAGGTGTACGTTTTCTGGACCGTTGATCATTCGATCAACGGCCCAGATCTCGTCTCTCCGCTGTTTTATCCAACCGTGTACGCAATCCCGCACCCTATCTGTTCGTTCGATCAGATCCTAGCCGTTGATTCGAGTCGCGGGGAAT
Organism: Dendrobium chrysotoxum; assembly: GCA_019925795.1. Lineage (NCBI taxonomy): Eukaryota > Viridiplantae > Streptophyta > Magnoliopsida > Asparagales > Orchidaceae > Dendrobium > Dendrobium chrysotoxum. The sequence goes on from CM034308.1 coordinate 39,379,780, forward strand.
CCGACGGCCTGTGTTAACCGCTGACGTGGTTAAGTAAACCGCGACACGCGGTTTTGATTAGGTAATGATTGCTAGCGGCGCAATCATTGCGCCGCCGTGCAATCATTGGCCCGCGGTTCGGTTCCCCCAATCGCAGCTCGCCACGTGGCCTCCCGCCACCGTTTTTTTTTAAATGAATTTAAAATTATTTAAAAATTGTTTTATTTTATTTTATTTTATTCTAATTTTTTTAATTAATATTAAATAATTAAAATATATATTATATATATTAATATATATATTTCAAAAAATTAAATAGTATTAATTTAAAATTACTATTAATTTAATTTTATTTTAAAATTATATTAATATTAATTATTAATCGTTATGAACTTATATTTAATATTTAAATATTAAATACTTTGTTTTAATATTAATTATTAAATATTAATTATCTTAAATAATTTATAACTTCAATTAATAAGTGATTTATTTAATATTTTAAATAATATTAAATACCTTATAATATTATTTAATATCAACTCATTTTAAAATATTAATTAATATTAAATTATCTAATATTTTAATTAATACTAAATAGTTTATTAGTTTAATTAATATTAAATGATATTAAACTTTTATTAATATATAAATTATTTAATATTTTCATTAAATATTTTATAATATTTTTATTTATTTATTTAATATTAAATAATTTTAAGATTTTAATTAATAACTTTTAATATTTTAATTAACATTAAATAAGTTATAAAGTTTAAATATCATTTAAAATATTTTAAAAGTTTAAAATAATTTTAAATATTTAAATATCATTTAATATTTTAATTAAATATTTAAATAATTAATTAATTCTTAATTAATCTCAAACTTAATATTAATCTTAAAAGTATTTGAAAATTTAAATAACATTTAATTGAAACTATTTAATATTATTTAAGTGAGTAATAATATTTTAATACTTTAATAATTAATTAATATTCACTGATTTAATTAATTAATATCCAATAATTAATTAATTAATTTTAAATTATTCTAATTTTGAAATTAAATTAATTCAAATTGTATCTTATAGTTCAATTAACTAAATATCTAATTATTAATTAATATTTAACTAATGAATAATAATTTAAATACTTTTAAAAATTAGTATATATATATATATATAAATAATTTTGAAATTCCAAAAAATTCTTACGATTCAAATTAATTAAATTTTAAATTATTTTAATCATTAATTAATTTAAAATTATTTAAAAATCCATTTTAATTGGTTTAAACTTCAAAAATTCATAAGAAATTCATTTTAAATCAGAAAATTAAGTGTAATATATCAAAATTTTCAGAAAATTAAGCACTTTAATTTGAAATCAAATTCAGAGATCAAAACTTGATTAATTTTAATTTATTTTAATTACTTAATTATTTAATATTTAATTAATATCTAATTAAATATTAAACCAATTATTTTGAAAATTAAGAAACTTATTTTCAAATGATCTTAGTAGATCAGTAGATCTCTCAATTAGATATTAAAGTCACCCTAATCATATCTTAAGTATTCTTAATTTAAAACCTATATCTATATATAATTCTATGAATAGATTAAGTGTATTTTAAAATTATTTTGAAATATATACATAAATACTTAAATATTTTAGGTTGAGAGATCTACTTTGAAAGTTTAAATATAGATCAACATATTTGAATAAGAAATCTTGTGGGAGTGTTAGTGAATGATTACGCTCTAATCATTCACTAATCTAATTATTGTTCACATTTAATTAAGTATTAATCTATGCATGTTTAAGGACATACACACACCACTTAGTTTAAGGCTCTCTTAGACCTAGGATTTATTGTGTTTATATGTGTATTTATCAGGCATATGTTATATTGAGGGTTAGCAAAACCTTGATTTGAACCCAATTAACCTAGTGTCATTAAGGACAACAATTAAGGATTTATTTAGAGAACTTAGATTATTTTCAATAATTAGGATACATCTCCAATTGAGTTGAAACTTTAAACATTCCAACCTAGTGATACATACAACCTTAAGAAAAATCCTTACTGGATTTTGAAATCATTAAACCCCTCAATTAACATAATCAAATTTGAACCTTAATTAGGCCAATTAAGCTTCTAAAAATTATAATAAATCAAATTTAAATCCAAAAATTACAAATAATACCTTAAACTGACCAGAATCAAACCCTTAATCAATGAAAAATAAAAGCCCCTTGACTGGACTTCAAAATTAAGTTTAATTTGAGTTTAATTGAAATTCAATATTTAATTAAAATTAATTAATTAAAAATAATTAAAAATTCCAGAAAATTTCCAAACACTTGGAAATCACTCATTAGGTCATTCCTGACCTTTGGGGTTGATTTCAAGGAGTTTGGAGGTCATTTGGATTCAAATCATAAAAATGGCTTTAATTAAACAATTTAAATAATTCATTAAACACTCAAAACTTCAAAAATTCATAACTAATTCAAATGAACTCCAAATTGAGCAAACTCAAAGGCATACAACTCATCTTAAGGTCTAATATTTATCAAAAATATCAAGTTTCCAGAAATCAATCAATTTTGAAAAAGTCAACTTTTGGTCAAGCCTAGTTCAAATTTAAGTCAAAACTTCAAACCTTCATAATAAAATCTAGAAAAATCCAATTTCAATGTACTTACTGTCTAACTGATCGTATTAAGGTCTAATATTTTAATAAAATATTAAATTTCCAGAAAACACTTTAAATTAAAAAGTCAACTTTTGACCCTTGAATTAAATCATTAAAATAATCCAGAAAATTCCAAAATTCAATAAATCATTCAAAATTCCAGAAAATATTAATTCAACATTAAAACCAGCAATCAACCAATTCTAATTAAAATTTAATCAACTTTCAAACCTTAATCAAACTCAAATCACTTAATTATATCGGGTACCACTGGGTAACCCAGGCTTACGAGGCTATTAAATTAGCCCCAAGGAAGGTGAAATAAACTTCACGGCCTCGGTGTGAAACAAAGGTGATATCCAACAAACAATTAAAATCAAATTTAAAATCAATTTCAAGTCATTAATATTTAAATTCAAATTAAATCTTCCCTTAAGCCTTCAACCAACTAGAACTTTAAACAACTTCAATCAAATCATCCTATTTAGGACATATCAAAGCCACACAGCCTACCTCACACACTTTAGATGGTTTGCTAGGACAACCAACTTTAGTCTTAGGTTAGGCCGGTGTTTACTTTTCTGCTACTTGCGTGTGCCGGGTTTTCCGTGGTTTTTATTGCATGCTGGTTGCTAGATTTAAGTAATTGATGTTGATGTGATTGTTTATTTATTTACTGCACTCTGAGTTGATTGATTGTACGTTAGATCTACCCTTAGGTTAGGAACGATTTATACTAATTCAATCTTATGTATGTGGCCATGCTCATACAGGGCATAAATTAAAGGGGGCAAAAATCATAAATATTAAATTATACAGGTGCTCCAGAAAACTGCTAAGACCCCCTTTAAAATTAAAAGAGTATGGCCAAGCGTGGCTGTGATTGAGCATTTTCAAATTTCAAATATATAACTGCTTGGGATATTTCTAAACTGTTGATTATTAGGATAACCTTGCAGGTTGTTGAGTCTAGATTTTTAATTTTCATTAATGTAATTTGATTTGATTTTGGAGTTGTATTATTTAAAGTACTTTGAGATTGAGATATTTAAAATCCAATTTGGAATCCAAAGAGGAAGGAACATCCCTTAGGGGAGAGTTCCTATCCATTTGGAGATCCAAATTAGGACGAAGTTCAAGTATCCAAAGAGAAAAGATAACACCCCTATTCAGGGGGAGTTTCTTTTCATTTGGATATCCAGACCCGACGATCCAAGGAGTTCTAAGGAGACGAAGAAGTGAAGAACGAGAAGAATCTCAAATCTCAAAGTCACTTGAGTCTTAGGAGTAGAATCCGGGTTGTAGTCAGTGGTACTCGGCCACTTTACTTTCCTGCAGACCCTGGATTGTATAATTAAGGGCACTTGCCTATGGACTTTCTGTTTGAGTATTTATTTAATTGATTTAATTATTTAAATAATTTAATTGATGTGTTGATTGCGATTAAGGACCCGCATGCTTTTAGTAGTTTATTTGGCGCTATTGCATGTCGATTTTGATTTAGCCTGGAACCCGATCGGAGGCTCGTGAGGGTACGGTCATTAACTTTTTCTACTTAAACAAAATTTAAAATTTTTAAGCTCAGATAGAAACTCTAACGCTCTTAAGAAGTAAGCCCAGACTCGCCAGGAGTTTTTCATGCATTCATATTAACTTTTCTCTACCTTGTTAGGCACCTCCCCGCCTGCGGGTTCTGGCAGACCATCTGACCTATTAGGGTGCAGTTCTGTCCAAGGGGATGTTGTGCAATCTCTAGGATAAAATTTATTTCTTAAGCCTGATTTTAAAACTGCTTCATTTTGATTTAAGCATTTCATCGAGTCAACTAGCATGCATCGCATTAGTAACAAATTAAATTTGAGTCTAAATCTTAATTGCATTTCTAGCTTAAGCATTTAACCCAACATATGTTAAGGGGTCAATTAGGATCTGCTCTAGATGTCGACCCTAACTCTTTAAACCAATCTTAATCAATTTCCTTAACCACTCTTCATTTAAAGACTTTGACTCATGGTTTTAAAGCGTTTAGGTGGTTTAGCTGGCTCCCCAATCCAGGCCGGGGTAAGTCCAGATCGCATTGCATTAGTTAGGATTCGGGTCACTGATTTTCAGTACCCAATTTTAGACTTAGGTTCTGAGGCATGTCTCTAATCTTAAGAACTCCATCTTCCGGGAATCTAATTCCCACCTTCTAATAAAATTGACCACTTAAACATTAAAATATCTTTCAATCTAATTCAAGCCCAACACTTAGGATAGTTTGAGGTGTTTCTGAAGTGATTCAGAATCTTAAAGCACCTCCTACTCTTCTTCCTTTGACTCCAGAAAGAACTGTTCAACCTTGAACCAATCCCACTTGAAAATTCAAGTCCTTAACCTTCTTTGATATCAATCTTTGAAATCTTAAATGAAATTCGTATCGCTATTTTAATCTAGAGTATTCGTAGGAAATTTTCTGGTTTCCTACGATGTAATTAACTACGAGGGCTTGCGCTCGTAGGAGATTTAGAAACCCATACCTGATTTCAAAATCAAGCTTTTTCAAAACCTTTAATTAATTATCTTTGAAAAATCAAAACAAAAAATGGCGATCGTTATTTTTATATTCAAACTATTGATAATGATTGATATCTTCTTTCTTCGAATAGATATGTCAATTATAATCATAGTTCTGATTATGAAATTAATGATCCTATTCAGATTAACATAATCAAATAATTGATTAAATATTATTTTGATCCTTCGGGATCATATATTGTTTCTCCTTGAGTTTGATTATAATAATCATGATAAATTCAAAGATTTATAATCTGAACCTGTTAGAGAACGATATGTTCACTTTTCGAGGTGATATATCATTCATAATAAGTGTTTGATTATAAAATTCAAAATTCCAGAAATTAAATATTTCCCAAAGAAAATTAAAACACTTTTCAAAACAATATTTTTTCAATCAAACAAGCCGTAAGCTTGACCTTCGGGGAAAGTTTTAGGTAAAATCGACCTAAACCTTAACCCCAAATTAAAATATCCGACAACTTCTAATTGAAGCCATAAGTCTAATCTCTGAGAGAAATGTTTAGGTAATAACACAACCCTAGACCTCTCACTGAGACATCCTAGTCTATAGGGCTTGGTTATAAGACCCATAACTCTTCTCACTCGGGCATCCTAGTCTATAGGGCTTGGTTATAAGACCCATAACTCAGGCCACTTAGCCTATAGAGCTAGGTCGTAAGACCCACTATTAGGCAATTTCTAAGGAAGCAATAAAACCTACCCAACCAAAATCTTTGGGCTACCCTTAGTAGAGGCCATAAGTCCCGCTAACTTGACTACTTTTTAAATGAAAGTGATAAGTCCCTACCCAAATCTAATCATGCGGACATCCTTTGTTAAAAAATCAAAGTTTCAAGAGAGAATTTCATCTTTAAATGATACTTTGAAATATAATAATTATGATATTAATTTCAAAACACATGGACTCTCTATTGTAAAATCCTCTACAAAGCACACAAAGCAAGTGGGCATCCTAGTCTATAGGACTAGGTTATAAGTCCCGCTTTCAGGCTACTTCCTAAGGGAAGTCATAAGACCTACCCAAACAATCAAAATCACCGGGCAGCCTTGCTGTAGAGTTAGGTTGTAAGACCCATTTTTGGGCAACTCACAAATAGAACTGTAAGCTCCACTACCAATTAAACCTACGAGCTACTTTTCATGAAAGTCGTAAGTCCCGACCCAAATTCAAAACATCCGGGCTACTTCCAAGAGAAGTCGTAAGTCCCTTCTTAAATTAAAATCTCAATGTAACTTATAAATGAAGTTATACAATCCTAAACTAAACTAACTAATGGGCCTTCTGATAGATGTAAGCCCCAAAATCTAAATAAAACTAAAATTCACATCTAACCACTTCATTCTACTCGGGATCCCTGAGAGGAGGTAACCCATAGCTGCTAATCAGATTCCCTATACACTACGATCAATTATCATTAGTGTTGGTAGATTGAAACTACGATATACCCGAGATGACAGAACTATGGAATCTTGATCGGGTTTACCTCCATTTTCCCCATAATTGAGACTAAAATAACCTAAAATTTATTCATCCTTAATCGAGAGTTCTCTCTTACATGTTAAGAGGGGTAATTAACTATGAGTGCTTGCGCTCATGGGAAGTAAGGACCCCAGATCTTTAAATCCTGACACTACCCTCAGGAGAAATCTGGTTAATTATAATCTTACTTAAGGGAAATAAAATCCTATAGATGTAAAGCAGGATTCATGCATTCGTGTAATTTTTTTTCTTGGGCCAACAATATGTTGATGTCACCTGCCAAATGATGTTGCCTTCATTCCTTCTTGTAAATAGGATCATTGCATGCATCACATGCTCCATGTTATCATCTGCGGGCAAGTTGCACTGAATGCATATCTTCTACTACCGTACGTAGGTAGGCTATTGTAGCATAATGAATTTCTTATAGTTGCTTGTAGGTGTTCACATTCACAGTGGACTGTTAATACCATATTGCATATGAATCATCACTTCATAGATTCCTTATTTGCATATCTACTGTAATCTTCCTAGATATGCTTGTAGGGGAGCCACCATACTTACATGATATCCACCATTATCATTCACAGGTGGCATTTGAATACTTTCCTACAGTTACATGCAAGATGCTGATGCTGATTGTAGGGCATTGCTGCATTCATTGCCTTTCGCCCTTAAGTGTGCTTGTAGGTATTCGCATTTGTCACAACTCTTCTACATTTTACTTGTAGATAGCATGTTGAATATGCAACGGGCCTCCTACAGTGGCTCGTAGGTGTTTGCATTTGCTGTGTACCGTCCATCTTTGCATGTAAGGAACCAATACATTTACCTAACATTTATTGCTGGTTAATTGCAAGGGTGTTATAACACCCATTGTAATGTTGCTGGTTATCACTGCTGTGCATACAGTAAATATTCTATTGTTGCTAGTATGTATTCTCATTCATCGTGCTTTGCACTGTGTGTATTTACAAGAGACTATTATTTGCAGGCAAGTTGCTACATCTGCTGTCATTATCCATGAATAAGTTAAGGTACTTGTTCGTCAACTAGCTGCTATTGGATACAAGCAGGGTTGGATACTAATCTGCAGGAAGCTTATGCATTGGCTAGATGTTTAATTATCCTTAATTGTAAGGACATATTTACAATCATTGCATATCCATCACATTCATCTATATGCTGTTATTGACTGCCAGTGACATGCATTTATCTATGATTTTCCTGTACTTGTTAGTTGACAAGTTATTATATTCACTTATACCTCCTTCAGTGTATGTGGGAAAAATTATAGTTGGTTACCAGTGTGCTGCACTCATTATTGTCCCTCCTACTTGCAAGGTATTATTGATGTGCGTGTCGCACATTAATTACTTGATCTTTGTATGTGCACAAGCAATATTTGAAATTCCATCTGTAGCAAGTTCCCTGCTTGTTCATTTATGCTTAATTGAATGATTTGAATTATCATTTAACATTTGCATCTTTAATTTTGTTGTGCATTTTAGAAATTAGGGTCAAGTTCTTTGTTATTCAATGTACAAGCCATGTTCCCTGTCGTTAAGCTTGAATCAAGTCCCTTGTTGTTCATTTGAATCTTATGCATTTTCACTTTAAATTTTGGCAGTACCCTGATATATCCCCCGTTTGGAGAAAATTTGGGGACTTATAACCTTCCCACCACGTCAAGAAAGACGTGCACGATCAATGTCGTGTGACACAACAGTTGTAGTCTTCAATCCCACCACACCAAGAAAGACGTGCATAGGTCTTCAGAGGTACCGGTTTAAAAATACACAGTTATTTTCCCGTCGGCACTGAGGCTCATACACGAGTAGTTAGATTTTTCCCTATCACACTAAGAAAAACTGGCACTAGGATTACCTGCTCGTCGCAAGAACCGCAACGAGATTCCTCCCACAGTGCTAAGAAAAGCATGCATGGGTGGTTGCTCGCCATGTTGCAAGCGCTGAAGACATATTTTTAGAACTTTATACCTTTGCGACAGGGTCGACGGTTGTATCAGCGGTGTTGGTATGCAGATCGAGGCACACAACTTCTTTCTTCCCCTTTTTTCCTCCTCTTATCTTTTTTTAAATTAACAACAATTAATTATAATTAATTATAGGCAATAACAATTAACTATAATTAATAATAATAATTAATGTAATTAATTATAATTGATAATAATTAATTATTATCAATTATAATTAATGATAAGTAATCATAATTAATCAGAATTAATAAAAAAAGGCTGTCTGGATACAAGATTCATGCTGAATTTGAGTAGGATTTATGTTAAATCTTGCTAAGCAGGATTTAGGGAACTTTTAAATCTCACAGCCAGTTAAATCCTCTGTTTCCCTCTTTTGTCGTAAATGGGCTGCTTGATAACAGGATTTAGGCAGGATTTGAGCAGGATTTAAGCTAAATCCTGCTTGGATACTGGATTTAGGGAACTGTTAAATCTCACATCTAGTTAAATCCTCTGTTTCCCTCTTCTGTCGTAAATCCCGGATTTACTAAATTCGAGAGTTCAGTGGATTTAAGGGATTTGGCTGAAGAAGTGTGCGAAAGGGAGAAGGTCATTACCTTCACAGTGAGTGAGCTCCGGTTGCTAATTCCAATCCAGCAAGGAATGTTGTCGAAGGAGGGTTAAGTGGCTTTGGTTGAGGGATTTGGTGAAGCCGGCTGTTGGTCTGTGGAATCGGCACAACAGGCCGATTCACCGAATTAGAAGAGCTACGGCTTGGCATAAATCAACAAAATTTAGAGGACGACGGGCTCTCGCAGCTTGAACCGAGAAGAATCAGGTGGAGGTATGAGGCTTGGATGCTCGGCTATGCAGGGGAGGTCAGAATGCGGGCTTGTAGCGGTGTGAGGTAGGAGGGTTGCTTGTGGTTGAGGACATGAAGAAGAAGTCGAGGGAGAGAGCTGGGGAGGGATTTTAGAGGCTTGTTTGGTTGTGGAGCTTTCGAGTGCTGGAAGAAGAGTGATGAAGACCCCTTTTATTTCGTTCCTTCCTTAAGGATGAGGCAGAGACATGCGAGCTTTGTCGACGACATGCAGAGGTGATGGCATCTTACGGAGAATAGTATCGTCAGATAGATATGAGGATTTGGTAAGATTGGAGTCGCCTTATTATTATTATTATTATTATTATTATTATTATTTTGCTTCCCTGTTTCAGTCAACAAAAGTTAAGAATCCTCTTGGAGTCAAATCAACTAGTCCTTATATCATTTTAAAAGATTAGATTAAAAATCTAAAAAAATAAGATTTATTTTTGTAATATTAGCATTATTCAAGAGAAGTTCAATAGGATGAATTTTTGTTTAAGGTAAGAGTTTGTGGATGATGAAATAACCTTGTGATCCAAACATCTTAAGATATTAAAAAGAGGTGGCTTTTATCCATCAAGTTTATTCTACAAAAGAGTCCAAGAAAATTTATTCTACCTTAATTAGTTGGGGACAGTTTTGTTGGCATAAATGTAGGAATTAAATGAACAAACTTTAAACATTAATATTTCGTTTGGGACAACTTTCTTATTGTTTTATAAAATAATTTTCTAGAAAATTGTTTTAAAAAAGGCCAATTTATAAAAAGGAGCAGATTTTAAGTTTAATTTTGCTTAAGGAGCGTGTTAGAGAAAAAATTTAAAAAGGAGCAAATACGGATTTTAATTATCTGGTTTCAATAGAAACCAGAGCTTGATTATCCGGTTTCTGATTTCTATTGAAACCGGAACTTCCGATTTCTATTGAAACCGGAACTTCATTATCTGGTTTCAATAGCAACCGGAATTCAATACCACGGTTTCAATTTTAAAAAAAAAATTTCAAAGAAACCGGTTAACCGGTTTCTTAAATTTTTTTTTTAATATAAACATGTTTAATTCTAATAAATATAAAATTCTATTAAATTTATTTGAATGTCTTAAGGCTATCAAAATTTGGCGATCTTGGGCTCGTTGGATTCGTCTCGTCGAGCCGCTCGATTCGACTATATGCATGTTACGTTTGGAAACCGTTTGATAATCCAAATTATGATTTGAATCTTCCAAATGCGCTTCGGGTCTTTGATTTGGACTCATTTGGGCTCGGTTTGAGTCGAATTTGGTGTCACTGGGTACGTATTTTCGAGCGTTCTGTTCGACTATAAATTTGTTGAAATCGGAGTTCAGATGGTCTCCGATTTAATTTTTTGATGATATATCAAATATAAACATTTTAATAAATTATATTAATAATTCACTCTCAACTTAGGAAAAATTTTTCAAAAAAATTTAATGACTAAAAAATAAATTTAAAACTTTAAAATTTAAAAACTATTGTTTTATTTAAAAATAAAAAAATAAATTTAATTTCTTTTACAATATTTAGTTTTTTAAATATTTAATAAAAAATTAAATTCAGTAGTCTTTAATCATGTATATATATATTTAAAAATATTTATTTCTTTTTTTTATTTTCATGTATATATTTTATTAAAATATTTAAGTGAAATGAATAAAGAAATATATGTAAATATTTTATTAAAATATTTAAGTGAAATAAATAAATAAATACATGTATATATTTTTTTATAAATAAATAAATAGTTTTTATACATGTATTTATTTATTTATTTCACTTAAATATTTTAATAAAATAAATAAATATATTTTTATAAATAAAAAAATAGTTTGTATAAATGTATATTCATTAATTTTTTTAAAAAAAATTTCCTAAAGTCGAGAGTAAATTATTAATATAATTTATTAAAATGTTTATATTTGATATATCATCAAAAAATTAAATCGGAGACCATCTGAACTCCGATTTCAACAAATTTATAGTCGAACTGAACGTCTAGAAAATACGTACCCAGTGACACCAAATTCGACTCAAACCGAGCCCAAATGAGTCCAAATAAAAAACCCGAAGCACATTTGGAAGATTCAAATCATAATTTGGATTATCAAACGGTTTCCAAATGTAACATGCTTATAGTCGAATCGAGCGGCTCGACGAGACGAATCCAACGAGCCCAAGATCGCCAAATTTTGATATCTTTAAGACATTCAAATGAATTTATTAGAATTTTATATTTATTAGAATTAAAAATGTTTATATTAAAAAAAAATTTAAGAAACCGATTAACAGAGAACCGGTTTCTTTGAATTTTTTTTTTAAAAATTGAAACCGTGGAATTGAATTCCGGTTTCTATTGAAACCGAATAATGAAGTTTCGGTTTCAATAGAAATCGGAAACCGGATAATCAAGCTCTGGTTTCTATTGAAACCGGATAATTAAAATCCGTATTTGCTCCTTTTTAAATTTTTTCTCTAACACACTCTTTAAGCTAAATTAAACTTAAAATTTGATCCTTTTCATAAATTAGCCTTTAAAAAACAGTTCCAAACAAAACCTAAATCTTCAAACTTTTTTAGTTTGAAAATAAATCCCATTCTCATATCGTGGAGTAACTAAAGCAAAACTATGTGCCTCAGGGATGTGATCTTAAAAATTTAGTATACTTTTTTCTCGCAATCTATTAAAGATAATAAGCCACAACATAACGTTCATTTGATTGGTTTCTCCATCATCTGAACAACTTCAACAATACCACACTGCATCGCAGTTGTTTGGGAGTTTAAAAGAAGCACCAAATGGGACCATAGAAGAGTAAGGTTTAAGGTTTATTTGATTTGATGAAAAATGAGTACAAAATATTTTAAATATAGAGATTTTAAAAAAGTTTCGTGTTTGGTAAGATGAAAAAGAAATACATAATAAATTTTTTATGAATTTCAAATTCACTATACATTCAAACTCATTTATTTTTGACGGAATTCCAAAATATACCGCAAGCGGACTTTGTTGTTGCCACCAACCACCACCCTCCACTCGCTTGTCGCAGCAACAATTGTTGTCAGCAGTCTGCCAGCTTGTTACAACCATTGCTCGCCCTCATACTCATCGTCGGCTATCATCCACCATTGACATATTCATAGCTAGTTACCAGCTGCCCACCACCGATCAGCCGTTGCCCCTCACAGTCACCTGGCACCGCCACCAATTAAAATCATCATTGAACTTTATACTATATTATTTTATCAACTCTCATCCAAACAACTTCAAGCACATCAAATACACCATTTAATTATGTATTCCTTTTTGAGCAAACCAAACAATCATTTAATTAAAAAAAAAAATCTTCAATAGTATATCATAACTCCAATTTCAATGGAAACCAATTGAAACTCATTTTATATTGTCAATTTTAATTGATTTAAAAATTCCAACTTGAATTAGAGACTTTCCAGATATATTTTCTCAACAAACTAAAGAGTTTTGGATGAAGCATGTGGTAAAACTGAAGAGCTTCACCCAAATTCATAGATTTTGAAGGAAACTTCCTTTAAATATTTAATAATTCACCACCACTTTGTTTGGAAACTTCAAAATTTTTCTTCTAAAAAATGCTAAATAATAAATCAGTGATTGAAATAAAAATCAAAATTGAGTTTTGCTACCAACAAACTATCAAAATTAATAAACAAATATCAAACTAATAAAACAAGATTAGCTTTAATTAGATTTAGTTAATGAAAATATGAGGGTATTTTTTAAATTAGCAAATTAGACTTAGGCTTTGTTTGGGACAGCTTTTTTGCTGCTTTCTAAAATAACTTTTTAATACAAAAATTTCGTGAATTATAAATTTTTGTACTAGAAAGCCGTTTTAGAAAGCAACAAAAAAGCTGTCCCAATTGAAGCCTTAATCGCCATGCACGTGGGATAGTTTTTGATGCTCTGCTTTTAAGATCGTAACCACAATTTCAATCCGCTCACTATTTTTTCGCAGCTTCCAAAAAATTTTTATACTAGAAAATTAATTTCTATAAAAGTTTTAAAAAATCATATTCTCTATAATAATTTTACAAAGCAATAAAAAAGCTGTCCCAAACGAAGCATAAATCATCATTTTTCATAAATCTAGCAGGGAACTTATGGTGTGTATCTTGATAGTCATTTGTTTTGAATGTACTCAAAGATTTTATGGACATTTTAGCTCATCTTTTAAAACATGTAAAATATCACTTATCTGGCTAAGCTTTGTTACCAAAAAAAATTTCATGTTTGTTAACTTCGTGGCAAACAAATCAGCGTACACGTGGCGGCAAGATATTTAAGATGTTTCCCGGATTTTTCATTAATTAAGTTTAAAACTAATCTTATTTTAAATTTTTTTCCTGAAAGGAACTCGCTGATTTAAGAATCTATATTCCTCTCTCTATAAATAGCACATTTTCTCCTCACATTTCCTTCAAGCCTCTGGTACTTTCCATTTCAAACTGAGCCATGGGTGGGAGCTCCAATAGAGTAAACAGCTTCAAAGATATCCCAGATCTAGAAGACTCTCTTCCAATCTCAGGCCAAACTATGGAACCTTTACAGATTCACAAGGTGTCTTTCCCGCAGGGCAAGAAGACACTCCAGGCCTTGAAGCAGGAACTAGGAGAGGTCTTCTTCCCAGATGACCCTCTACATCAGTTCAAGAACCAGTCATGTCTAAGAAAACTAGCTCTTGCGCTTCAATACCTTTTTCCAATTTTACAATGGGGTTCTGAGTACAACCTTCAGCTTTTGAAATCTGATGCAATCTCAGGACTGACTATTGCAAGCTTGGCAATACCCCAGGTGAGCCCATAACTCTGGTTTTTCTGCATTTTGATGATGAGCTTAATGTTTAATCCAATATTATATTTTTCAGTTTCAGTAATTTTGAATAAACTCTTAGTAAAATTGATTTATAAATCATTATTACTTTTTTTTGGCCAGTTTCAAGAGCTTGGGCTGATAAATTTTGAGAGGAAATTCATTGGATTTGAATTAGAAATTCACCTTTAAATAATTCTCTTTGTTATATATCTTGAATATTTTTTTTAAGTATTTTATAATAAAATAGTTACAGAATTGAATGTTGAAACTCACGAAACTGAACCTTCCTGCTATGATGAAACCTTGACCTCAATAAAATTAATGGCGGAAACTTTATTTCTTCTGCAGGGCATAAGTTATGCTAAGCTTGCAAATCTACCACCCATTATAGGTTTATGTGAGTAATGTGACTAAACTCTTTTTAACAGTTCAGCATGTTTGGAAATCACAGGAAAATTTCAAATAATTTTGAACCAAATACCATACTCAAAATCTTTATTTTTCTTCTTGTCACTTCATACAGATTCAAGTTTTGTGCCACCATTGATTTATTCAGTCCTTGGGAGCTCAAGAGATCTGGCTGTCGGGCCGGTTTCTATTGCATCTTTGGTAATGGGATCTATGCTGAGAGAGGCTGTTTCTCCTGATAAAGAACCCACTCTGTATCTCCAGCTAGCCTTTACTGCCACCTTCTTTGCTGGTGTATTCCAAGCTTCATTAGGCTTCCTCAGGTGAAAGTTTCTCTTTCAAATTTTCTGTTCAGTTCTATTAAATCACCTAAACTAAGGGTATATTTGTGCATAAAGCTTCTGTTTATATGAAATCTGGAGAGGAGTTGATGTTTATAATCTTCACCACCTAAATAATTATCTTTAAAAGATTATGGTGATATATTTCCTCTTGCTGTTTGAGGAAAGAATCATTCATTCTTACTTATTTGTGCTCCATAGATTCATAGAAAGTCATTATACTAACTAAAATATGTAATGCTCATAAAACAACTAATAGTGATTATGATCTTTTGTAATCAACAATATATGACTAAGTTATCATTTAAGATTTGTTTTTATAGTTAAAGATCCTAACAAATTAAACTACTGAGATATGTCAATAACATAACAGGCCACAACAGATGTGATTAGGAGTGGCTCTTAATTATTACCAAAATTGTTTGTAGGTTGGGTTTCATTGTCGATTTCTTGTCGAAACCGACGCTAATTGGGTTCATGGGAGGAGCGGCGATCATTGTATCGTTGCAGCAGCTTAAAGGATTGCTTGGAATTGTTCACTTCACAACTAAGATGGGATTTGTACAAGTCATGCTATCAGTTTTCAAGCACAGAACAGAGGTTATGTTCTTATAAACCCAAATACCTGAAACCTTAAACAATATATAGTATGGAATATTTTTGCTGATATGAGTTGTATGAAATATTGTACTGTGCAGTGGGCTTGGCAGACTGTTATCTTGGGCTTCTCATTCCTGTGTTTCCTACTGATAACAAGGCATATTGTAAGCTTCCTATTTCTCAATTATAACATGTATGTTAATATAGAATATGCTCATTAAGAATAATATAATCAGAATATAATAGCTTTTTTGAAAAGAACCTTAGGATTAGTGATTTATGAAAGTGGGTCATGACTGCTTGCCACTTAGAACTTTACCTGCCAAAATGTCCTTTCTGTGTGAGCTGTGGCCTAAGCTATGTGGCTTCCTAAAATGCTTAGAAACTAAGCGAAATGGTAATCGTTGATGTAAAGTTAACTGCAGAATCGATTAAAGTGATCAACAATTTAGCACCTAATTTATGTTACTTGGGTTATATTCTACAAAATGCTTCTTAAGTAAACGAAATATGATGCAGGGCTTGAGGAGGCCAAAGCTTTTCTGGGTATCAGCAGCAGCACCTTTGACCTCTGTGATCCTATCAACCATCATTGTCTTTGGGCTCAAAGGTCACAGCCATGGCATCCAAACTGTGAGTAAACTTAATAGCTCAAGACTCTACTGAGACATATATATATATATATATATATATATATATATAGAGAGAGAGAGAGAGAGAGAGAGAGAGAGAGAGAGAGAGAGAGAGAGAATATATTTTCTCTTCCAAGGTGGTGAACACATTTTTCTCCTCCAGGAAAGAGAATATGATAGGTGCTAAAGCCATTTAAATTCACATATATGTTTGGAAACTTGTTTCAAAATTTAAGGAATTATATGATTTTACTTTATCTTATATCAACCTTAATTAGACTAATTAAATAATACTTATCTTAATTAAACATTTCAACTTATAATTAATAAGTGATATATTCAGTTAATTAAATAATAATTTATGTTTAGAAAAATCAAATTAAAAAAATAATATCAATTAAATATAATAAATTTATTTGATCAAATTAGATCATAAATAATATAAAATTATTTAATTTAAAGTCTTTTTGATTAATTAATATTAAATATAATTATTCTATTGAGTCAAATTAAACATTATTTAAATTAATATCTTTTTAATTAATTAATATTAAATATTAAGATTAAATATATATATTTTTGTTCAATCAAATTAAATAATAAATAATATTAATTTGCTTAAATTAATATCTTTTTAACTCATTAATCATAATTATTAAAATTAATTAGTGATGGATAACATACGTTGTACACTTGCGGATTAAGTTTTTTAGGCTAAATACTGCTTAATTCCTGCTCAAATCCTGAAATGAAGATCACAATATTAATTATGATTTTACTCTCTCTCTCTCTCTCTCTCTCTCTCTCTCTCTCTCTCTCTCTCTATCTCTAAATATATATATATAGACGCACATACAAGTGAGGCCTATTTCTTTCATGTAAGTGATTCGTTGCATTGGGGTGAACAGATAGGGAAGTTGCAAAAAGGTTTGAACCCACCATCTGCCAATATGCTATATTTCCAAGGCTCCTACTTAGGCCTTGCAATTAAAACAGGAATCATCACAGGAATCCTATCTCTTACAGTGAGTTTACAACAACAAAAAAAAGAAAAAAACAACTTTTTCCTCATGCCTTTGCCAATCACTTGCAACCGAGCTGCCCCTAACTCAAATCCTAATGTTGTTTAATAGGAAGGTATAGCTGTTGGAAGAACATTTGCATCTCTGAAAAACTACCAAGTCGACGGAAATAAGGAGATGATGGCGATTGGATTAATGAACATGGCAGGCTCCTGCACATCATGCTATGTAACCACAGGTCCAAGCCAACAAAAACCAAATATATTCAGCATCAAAATATTGTCTTTTTGTATGAATTCCTCTAACACATGAGAAAGAATTTGCAGGATCGTTTTCTCGATCGGCGGTGAATTACAATGCAGGATCGAAGACAGCAGTCTCTAACATAGTGATGGCATCGGTTGTTTTAATAACAATGTTGTTTCTGATGCCACTCTTCTTCTACACTCCAAATGTTATATTATCAGTGATTATCATAACTGCAGTCATTGGCCTGATCGATTTTAGTTCAGCAATGCGCTTATGGAAAGTGGATAAGCTTGATTTCGTTGCTTGTCTTTCTGCCTTCTTTGGTGTCCTCTTCATCTCAGTGCAGATAGGCCTTGCCATTGCTGTAAGCTCTCCTTCTGCATTACCAATCAGTATTTGAAAATAGGAAAATTAGTGAAGTATTGAAGTTTGTTTTGTTTGTTAATATCTTTCGATCAGGTGGGAATATCCATGTTAAAAATTCTGATGCATGTAACAAGGCCAAGCGTTGTAATCTTGGGCAACGTACCAGGAACTATGAGCTATAGAAGTTTAGAACAATACAGGGAGGCTGCAAGAATTCCTTCTTTCATCATTCTCGGCATTGAGTCTCCTATCTATTTTGCCAACTCAATGTACCTACAAGAAAGGTTGAAAATTTCTCCCGAGCTCAAATGCTACTGCTTCTCAAGATGAAAAAATACAAAATCATGCTTAATAATATTCAACTTTCCTCAGAATTTTGAGATGGGTTAGAGAAGAAGAAGAAAGAGCAGCAAAAATGATGGAGAGCACCATAAAATGCATAGTTTTGGATATATCTGGTAAGTTACACATTAACCTACCAAAAATGCTAACATTTCCAGCGAAATTTTCATTAAACTGATTTCTTCTTTGTAATTGTTTCAGCTGTTACAGCAATAGACGCAAGTGGAATTGATGCTCTTCTGGAACTTAAAAAAGCTCTCAACAACAGATCAATTCAAGTAAGAGAACCTTGCATCATCATTCTGAAAAAAACTATGTGATGAAATTGAACGTGGAACAAACACTAATTCGTGTGCTTGTTGAATTCTGTAGCTTGTGATTGCAAATCCTGTTGCTGGCGTAGCGGAGAAACTCTATCTATCAGAAGCTTGGAAGAAACTTGGATCTGAGTGCATTTATATGCGTGTTTGTGAGGCAGTTGTTGCAGTCTCCAGCATGTTGAAAGGCCAACAGGGCCAGGCGCCATAACCAAATGAAGCTTTCTTAATGAGGATTAATCCAAATTTTCTTGTATGTTAGAGAAACAAGCTACTATTAATTAAGTAGTTTAAGGAGACTAATGTCAAGTTGAATTCATAGAGCTCTTCCAAGAAGAGGTTTAGGATATGAGCTGTAAAAATGACGTCCATTACGTGTCTGGCCTTCAGAAATCAGTAAAGAGCCTTACTAAATTTTCTGACTTTGTACAAGTTTACAGCATTGGATCAACTACATTATCTTGATTCAAGCAGGAGTTAAAAAACGTAAAAGAATCCAGTCCATGTACTTCTAGCCCAAAAGCTTAAATGGTTCCACTCAGTATTTCTGCACTAAAATTTCCTTTTATAACTCGACCTGAGGCTAAACCCAAAACTTACAAGAAAATTTGACTTTATATGCATCAGATAACTCAAAATTAGCTAAATATGTTCAATTTTTTTTAAAGATATATACTTGAAACTTAGTTTCTGACCAAAATACTCCATTTTCTTATCATAGACTATTATTTGAATTACGCCTTGGTTCAAATAAGGATTGAACCATATTCAAGAAAGATTTTGAGCATTGTTCGAATCCTGTTCTAATTATATTTGAATAGGGTATGAAGAAAGCTGTTTGAGCCCTGTTCATAAGATAATTAGGGCCAAGCCTTCTCATAAGATAAATAATATTACAGTCTCTCTATACATATAACATAACCATCTTTAGCTTTAAATTAGGATCAAATCTGATGAGCTTCTCCGTAATTATAACATTTTCAAGTCAAAAGTTAATCATTTGGTCCTTACGCACAACAATAGGCCTTCATTGTTGGGCCCTATAGTGATATTACAAGCCTTTTGTTTACTCCTTGCCTTACACTTTTGGTCATGCACAATGCCTAATACACAAGTGTTCTTGTTTGCCCTATTCTTCTAGCTCCACAATATATCTCCCTCTCTCTCTTTCTCATGCACTCATCTCTTTCCATTCTATGCTTCCATAAAAAGTCATAAAGTTTAAAGGCATATCTCAATTTCTAGGTTAATTTACATCATAAAATAATATCCTTGATTCATATATATGTATAATAATCAGACTAAAAATCTATGGAATATGTGGTAACTTTACTAGATTCATTTGGCTATGTATTTTTGAATTATAAAAATATAAATTATGTTATATACTCTCTGCATATGTGATGGTACATCCAATTTGTAGGTCTCATTTCCAATTATTTCAATAATTTTGCAAGTACCTACAAATCATGAGCTTAATTTTTTAGTTTTGCGAAATCGAGTCGCACATTTCTTTGGATTGACTATCTCCAACATCAAATTCCATTGGCCATGCAGTGTTGTACATCTAGAGCATCACCAATAATGTTTGCCTCTAATGGATGATATTGTATACCAAAATTATAACCAATAATGAGTTATGTTGATCTTCTTTATCTCAAATTTTATTTATTTTGAGTAAGAATATATTTTGAACTATCATTATCAGTGAAGACTTCATATCTAACTTCATTTAAATATTGCCTCCAAATCATTAGTGCAGATACAATCTCTACTAACTTCATATATACTATCACTATCAACAAACAGGATTTTTCGCAGTAGTTGTTAGGAGCAGTTTTAAAACCGCTGCAAGTAAATTTGTGGCGGTTAATACCGCCGGGAAAGGTCTAATTTTGTGCTGCGATAGTCCTATTTTTTGGTAGTGTATGTATAGGATAAATTCTTTCATGAATTTTTAATTATTCATAAGTATATACTACTACTCCATATTGCATTTAGACAATCTAATTCCTCTAATGTTGCACATCACGACATATTTGAAATATTTGTATTTTTAGGGATTATTTAGTGCTTTCATAGTCATTAAATAAGTCTTAAATAGTAAAAAAGTTTCTTCATAATGATTATTTCATTGAAATTTTATTGCTTTTTGAGTTAATCTAAACAATGGAATAGCAATCTAAGAAAATCTCTTAATAATTTTTTTATAATAACCAATGAGCCTAAGAAATTTCTTATTTTTAAATGATGATTGTTCTCATTTAACTTGCTACTACTTGAATTTTATGTTGACATACATAAATATCTCATTACTAACCACATATCCTAGAATAACGACACTCCTATTAAATGGGATGTGTTTGGGTTCGGCTTTGTGGGTGGGGTGCTCATTATCATCCTTGTTTGCCCATCTGTGTGTTGTTGGTGTTTGTGTGTGGTCCTGTGGGGCTCTTTTTTGGTGGTGCTGGTTGTGTTGGTTAGCTGGTGGGTTATTTGGCATCTTTTTTTTGCTTTTGCCTGTTCTTTTCTTTTTATTTTTTCTTCCTACAAGTGGATTTTGCTGGTTGGTGTGACTACTTCTATTGGCTATGATCCTCCTGTTGCTTCAGTAAGCTAGTTTTTTCTCTTCTGCTTGCTTGGGTTTGGTCTTTTTCTTTCATTTTTTATTTGTAATAGGTAGAATCATTGACTCGTAGTTTTATTTCAAAGGTTGTATTTTTAGAGAGCTTTTGGTTCTTTAAGGACTTGCAATTTTCCTGTTTATTTAACGCGTAGGCCCCTTTGTGGATTTTATTAAAAGAAATAATGACACTCCTCAACTATAATTCATATTTAGGGAATTTTACTAATAACTTATATTCTTTTACTATATGTAAATGATTGATATTTCCATCTTAACTCTTTGAATAAATGAGGATATCATATATAAATACAATCATAAATCTATCAAAAATGTATTTACAATTTGTTTTCATGATATCTATGAACATAATCAATCCCTTTGCTAATTTAAAAAGTTTTATTATAAATTCATAATGGTCATATCTCATTTCGAATGTTGCTTTAGCTATATCATCATCTTTCACTTATTATTGATGATATCCAAATCATAAGTAAAATTTGGAGAACACTTAATGCTTATTCAACTTAATTAAATAAAGTATCAATTACATTTTTCTTTAGCATTATTGATTAATTGCAGTGAACATCTTCATAGCATCATAAATTCGAACTCATACTACATTAATGACTGATCCCCTTATATAAAACTTATAAATTTATCTGATATCTGCCTCCTCACAAAAAGTGGAATAAAGCATTCCATAAACAATTCTATAATTTTTTTCTAATTGATCGACATACTCGACAGACGTCTAAACTTGTTTTGATGATGACCTCTCTACCATCTAGCCCCCTCTTTGTGCAACAAAAAAATGGCAAGCAATAGTGTCCTTACTACATTTTCTCTTATACAACTTTTATCTATCAAAACCTAGCCTGAAAGCTTGGAATATCAAGAAGAGAATAGACAATCAGATGCAAATATAAATGCTTTTTGTTAATATAAAGACTTTTTCAAAACACTTTATTATAAATTTTGTTATGAGATATCTTCCTATATATCAATATATAAAGCCACTAATCCATAAAGTTTTCTTTGTTCCAATATGGTAAATCCATAACTTTGTTCCAAATGACAATAAATATAATATTTTTTTACATTTATTAGAACTAAAAAATTTAAATAAATGTCACATATTCAATTTCACTAAAATTTTCCTATAAATATTTATTAAATAGCAAATATGAGTAATCAACATAACATAGTGGCTAAATTATAATAATTTAAAGGAACAAACAAATAATATTTATGCAAGTTTTCATAAATAAATCCTTATAAAATCATGGAATAGTTGCATCATTGCAAATTATGGATTTTTCATTCTTTGCGGAGTCTGGATGGCGTCCGGAGATCAATAAAAATGTGCTACATCATCTCAAAAATGTACCGCGCTCGGTATCGCTCGATACCGAGCTCGGTACCTAAGCATAATCGGACGGGAGAACTATCCAGTATCCGCACAGAATAATAGCTCCAAATTATGAGAGTGTAAAAAGGGAATTGAAACATTTTGTTGTATATTAATAGCATGAGAATGGGAAAATAAACATATCATTTTATATCTTATCTCATTTTCGTGCAACTATTATACGAGCACCATGTAAATTGCATCATTTAAGGTTTTGTTTGGAACAACTTTTTTATTGCTTTCTAAAGCAGTTTTTTTCTTGAACTAGAAATTTTGTACTAAAAAACTGCTTTAGAAAACAATAAGTAAGTTGTCCCAAATAAAACTTAAATCTCTCTCCCCTACTCTCACTCTCTTGATTGCGCACTTTGTTTATGTATAAATAAAACGCTCTTTACAAGAACAAAATATTGAATTGTGAAGATTTAATTTCACATAATTAATGACTGTTGTAGTAAGAGTAGCATTAAGTTAATTATTTGTAATTTATATTTACAGCTTGATTATCACATAATCATTGAAGTCATGGAAATACATCACAGAATTGGGAAAAGATGTAAATACAGGCTTAACCATGTCGAAACAGAATTATGAGCTATAAGCAAGACTAAGGCTTCATTTGGAACGGCTTTCTTACTATTTCTAAAAGCAGATTTTTTGTACAAAAAATTTATTTTTTGTACTAGAAAGTTGCTTAAAGAAGCAGTAAGAAAGTCGTCCCAAACGAAGCCAGCCTAAGCCGGCTTTGTTTGGGATAACTTCAGACCACTGTTTTTTTTCCTACTTTCAAGAGATTTTTGTACTTAAAAAGAGCTTTACAAAATAATTAATAAACAGTCCCAAATGAAGCCTAAGTCCAATAATGAATAGAAGCTTTGATTACATATTTTGGTTATGCTTCAAGGTGAATTTCCTCTCAAAACCAACACTAGTAGAGGTCAAGGAGCTGCTATGTTTGCGGTGCTCCGACAGTTTTAATGATCTCTTTCAAGTGTAGAATGAACACCTATTTATAAATTTTTAGTTATTTTTATCAAATTCTCAACACTCCTTTAAATAATTAGAAGATCCCCTATAATTATTTGATATTTTCAAAGCATTTAAGTGTCTTAATGATATCAGAATAAAGTAAGCTTAAGCAGTTTAGATTTGCCTCATCGAGATATTTTCAAAGCCTTTGATAGTAAATTTACTAAAAATATAGAGTTTAGATGATTTCAAAATCAATAATAGAAGTTTCTAATTTAAATACTTATGTAATAATCCCTATTTCATCAGATGAACATTGCTCACATCACCAATCAAATTTCTGATGATGAACGTCTATTAAGCATCTTTGCAAGCTTGCTTTCCCAAAAAACTCTAATTCTAAACTTTCTGAAGCAGATTCTCTTATACTAAAGCTTCGTTTGGGACAGTTTTCTTACTACTTTTAAAAGCAGTTTCCTAATACAAAAATTCAATAAAAACAGCAAAAAATCAATGGCCAAAAGCTATCCCAAATGAAGCCTAAGTTTTCACCGATGCAATAATTCTACTTTATTTGAATATATTTGTTGTGTTTAATTAGTTTTCGTTTCTCCTTCCAAAGCTCAAATAAAAATAAAAGAAGCATTACAATCAAGTATTGAATGTTGAAAACTACAGTAAAATAATCTCTACTGTTTGGGAGAATGAAACTGCTTTTTCCCAACCTACTGCATGATATAAATTACTAGGGGTATCAATATTGGATTTGACTCGAAAATCTGATCTGAAAATTTTGGGTTTGGGTTGACCCGAACCCGAAGCAGGTCGGGTTCGGGTTCGGAAAACTGACCTGTTTGCAAAACCGGGTCGGGTTCGGGTTGACACGTAAACCCGGGAATAACCTGAAATGACCCGGAAACCCATCTGCCTGCACTGACTGACCCGCTTGCCCCGGCTGCCCGCTTGCCCCAGCTGCCCGTGGTCCGCCTGCCCGCCTACCCTGGCTGCCCCGCCTACCCCACGGGGCGCCTGCTCGCCTGCCCCGCGTCGCGCCGTGTCATGCCGCACGCGGTCGCATCTGCGTCGCGTCGGACGAGTCCCGCTTCAGTCTCCAGCTCGCCGCCCGCTTCAGTCGCCAGCTCGCCGCCTCGCCGGTAGCTTCCGCTGCCGTCGGCCGCCGGTCCACCGTTGCTGCCGACCCGCAGCTGCCGGCGTTGCCATGTCCGCGGGTCGGATCAGGTTGACCCGAGCCCAAAGCGGGTCGGGTTCGGGCCAGAAAATCGACCCATTTGCAAAACGGGTCGGGTTGACCCGAACCCGAATAGTGCCGGGTCAGTTCCGGGTTCGACCCGAATCCGACCTGTGACCCGAAATTGACACCCCTTTACCTATGATTAAATATTAATATTTTCGAACTAAATTCTTTTGCTCTTCGATACTCAATAAAATCCTCTTTTTTTACGATTGAATCTACTTCGACAATCTCATATTTAGTAATTCCGAGCTGCTTCTTCTGCATCGTGGATCATCAAAATAAGCAAGAATACTATGTCAATAAATTGCTAATATCCAAAGTTAATTGGTTTGATGACATAAAATAAAATGATAATATTTAATTAATATTAAAAAAATTAAGAAGATAAGTGTAATAAATCAAAAACTGAAAAGAATATCTGTGTCAATTTATCTCAGGTTGGAGAAATTTTTTTGCTGGATGAAAAAGAAAGGTAAATCTGACAAAGAATAGGCTATGTGATTTTATATTTATTGTAAAGGTATTTATCGTAATTTTAGATTATGGATAATCACTTTTTTTCTTAGGCTTCATTTGGAACAGCTTTTTTACTGCTTCTTAAAGTAGCTTTCTAGTACAAAAATTTTTACTTTTATACTAAAAAGCTGTTTTAAGAAGCAGTAAAAAAGCCGTCCCAAACGAAGCCTTAATTTTATTGTAATGCGTTGCAAAGGTATTTATTGTAATAGATTGATTATCTACATTTAAATTAAGCTTGATATTGTTTATTTTAGACAATGGAAAATGAAAAGACCGTATAATTTTCAATTTATAATTTTTTTTATTTAAGGAAAAAAATTTATGTAATTTTTTGTATGTGTGATCTTTAGATATTTGATTGGAGATTAATTATTAGCAATCGGCATATTGTAAGACATAATTAATTAATAATTTAGTCTAAAATATTTAGTTTTTAGGGCATATAAATATGCCCTTACCCCTATGCCAACATCCACCTAAATGACACCACTGTAAGATATTCCAATAGATCATGTGCCCTTATAAATACCTATTAGGGCACTTTAAGGTGTCCTAATAGCTAGTATTTTTTGTACTGTGGGAGAGTGATAATGGTATTATTTTTTTATTTTATTTAAAAGGTTATATATTATATGAATAATTATTAAAATGTATATGTTAAATATATAAATAAGATAATTTTGAATGCCATGCAATTAAATTCCCTAATCAATTAATATAAAATCAGATAATTATAAATAAAATTATAAGTCTCGAGTAGAAATAAACTTATAGATTTTCATTACTACTGAGAAAACTTAGAAGTCATTAACCAAACAAAGCTTCTTAAGGTTGTGTATAAGCTTTTAATTAAGGCTTTATTTGGGACTATTTTTTACTGCTTTCTAAAGCAATTTTTTTATACAAACTTTTTAAGTTTAAGAAATTTGTACTAAAAAATTGTTTTAGAAAGCAGTAAGAAAGTTATTTCAAACGAAGCCTAAACAAAACTTGGCTAACAAATTTTTAAATCCTATTTTTTATGACATTAAATTATTTTTAATGTGGGGTTAGCCAACACAAGTTTTTTTCCCAAATGGAAGAATCACCCTACTGTGGAAGAAGTTTGGTTGCCAATGAATTAGTTGTAGAAGCTTTCCCCAAAGTTGTTGGATGGATATATGCACTTTAACTCTTCGATCGAGGATGAGTTCTTCGGAGTCAACAAGAGTAAATAGATGATGTATTCAGTAAAGGCCTATTACAAGATCTTCATATTAGGACTCGGTGCTCTAACCATATGACCAAGGAGGGTTGCCGCCCTTTTTAAACATTCAATATGATAATTTATAGGCATGTTATTTCAATACTGTGTCATACTATGATGTAGATTCATGTCATGATTATTCGATAAGTTTTATACTAGCTGTCGACTACCTAACACAACCTTTTACTTTTTCCATCCAGGACTTGGGACCTGACAAAGTCAATGCTAAAAATATGATTTCTTATATGCCCGCAAGTGAAAAATTTATTGTTTCTATAAACATAGGAGTATTTTAAGCTTATATTCTTATCAATCAAATTAAGGATTTTGATACCATACACATTGCAATTTCTCAATAACAAAAAAAGACATTACTCAAGCAATTTTATAATTGTACATATTACATCACCATTTGACAAAGGAGTGATGAGAGATAAAAATAAGATAAGGCATCACATAGAGAAGGCAACATGACAAAAAATAGTGGTTGAAACATCATGGCATCCAATGTCTCACCTAAAACTTGTTCTTCTTGTCATCATTGCTGATTTGCTATTCTAACCCTTGGCCAGTATATGATAGATGCTTTAATTTAATTTTCACAATTATAAATTTGAATCATATTCATATATTATAAAATTAAAATTTATATGATTGTTCTTAGAATGTAATTAAAATAATATGTTTAAGCAAATTTATTATCACATGTGTGAACATTAATGATGAATTGAAGTTCACATTGGCTAGGTTGTGGACTACCGAGATTCAATCCCTGGCTCGTATGAGTCAGGTTATCAAATGATATTTTAGGTCAAATTGAAATCGCTTAGAGCCTTACATCAAAAATAAAACGAATATGTTACTGAAATATTTGGTAGAAATTTAGAAGGAAATTGAGGTCCTCGTGATCTTGATGATATCGATCATTTTGGTTTTAATAAAATTATCTAATTTTATTGAGAAATTGAACTTCACTCACATGCACAAATATAAATAATTGTAGTTGTGTGCCACTAAATAACAAGTTCAAACTAACGTCCTGAGAAAAATTTTGTATCTTATAGGTTGTGAAATCCTTCACTAATAAGCAATGATATAAAAGGTTTTCATTGTAGAAGGATCCACAACAAGAGCTTAATATGCGCTTTAGAACAAAACTAAACTAAAATTAGCATATGATTACACAATAGATTGTGAAATTTCTTACAAGTAGTTCATATATAACATATAATAATTATGTAACATGCTTGAGATGCATAAAAAAACTTACATTGAGGAGTTAAGAGTTAGCTATCATCCACATTCTTCAAATACTAAATAATTCACTATAAGCTACTGTGTAACTTGCTAGAAAGGTGATAGTTTCACCCACAAAAAATTTAGCATCCAATATCTTCTGAGATAAGGTGAGCATGAATTGATGCCTAGGATTAGAAGCTAGGCAATATAACATTATGATGAAAAAGAGAGACCTATTGCAATAAAGAATTAGGGTTTTATCACTAGGAGACAACTAACTTAAATAAAAGAAAGGTTGCTAAGGATGATTTTAAGGAATTTTGGAGTAGGTTTCAAGGACCACTCCATTATTGGAATTGTTGAAGATGGATCTTCTTGCTTTATTATTCACAAACAATCATTAAGTTTCAAAAGACGAACTTCACTTGTCATAATTAATGATATTCTCTTTACTAAGAGCATTGTAAAGACTACTTTAACTCGATCGGCTGTGAAGCCTTGACCTTAGCATTGAATGCATTTTTTATGCAAATTGTTAAGCTAAAGCCTGCAATATAGTTTAAGATCCTTTACGTGAATTCTTATATAGGAAAAGATGGATTAGGCTGACTATATTTCATACTTTTAATTGGTTATTTATCTTTTCTCGATACATCTTATTCCCCTATATGAATTCAAGTGATTGACTTCTCCACTCTTCTCAATAAATCTTCTTCCCTCTAGTCGAGAAGTATTTTTGCAATATAGAATTTTCATATCTTTTCCATGAGAGGGGGTTACTATTAATTAAGTCCAATATATTTCTAAAAATATGAATAGATGGGGCATGAAGCAACTAACCTTCTCACCATGGCCCCAAAAGTATGGATAAATCTTGATAACATCATATGGGTGATTAGAAAATACAAAATTGTAGAAAAAATGTGATTAGATTTATTAGATTTAAATGAGCTATTGACTCGTAACAAGAATTTTAGGGTCGAAGGCTTTAGGGTGCTTTTTTTATTAATTTTAATAATTTCATAAATTATTATTATTATTAAATAAAAATAGAAAATATGTATTTGAATTAATTAATAGAACTATGATATTATAATATTTACATATGATTAAAGTATGATAAATAGGCTAATATTATATATATATATATTATCAAATGATTATGAAACTATAATAAATATTATTATAATATTTCAATAATTATTATATAATTTAGTATTCATTACTAATTCTTGATTAAATATCATACAATTTATAATTTAATTTTCAAAACCTTGTGCTAGGGGTGTCAATATTTGACCCGACCCGAAAACCCAACCGGAACCCGACCCGAAAATTTTGGGTTCGGGTCAACCCGAACCCGAACCGGATCGGATTTGGGTTAGGGTTTTCGACCCGTTTGTAAAACCGGGTCAGGTTCGGGTTAACCCGAAAACCTGAAATCAACCCGATTTGACTCGTTTTTAATTGATTTAGAAGGATTTTAAAAGATTGTTATAAAATAAGTAAATATTATTTCCAAAAAATAATAAACCAAGTTGCCCAAACTAAATTAAACTTGATTTATATTAAATTGATTGAAGTAAATCTTACTTTAATTCAATTTAGGTTTAAATAAATCAAATTAAATAAAAAAAATTAGTAAAACATACCCGAAACGGGTCGGGTTCGGGTCGGGTCAAACAGTGCGGGTCAATTTAGGGTTGGACCTGAACCAGACCCGTGACCCGATTTTGACAGTCCTACTTGTGTCTCACATCCATTCAATTCAGTGCTACACACTTTCAAATAAATTAGCAAACAGTGTTATAATTAAGCTTAATTATGAGCATAATCACTTTTTAAAGAAAAGAATAATGTTTTTTTCCTCATTAAACTTCACAATTAAATTGCTCAAGCAATAGGTGAGATGTCAGTCTACATTTATTTCTCTTCATTAATATTTTGAATTATTTGCATACTCTTAGTATGTATTGATTGTATTGATTGTTCCATTTATGATGATTTTGACAAATTTTGTTGCTTATAGAAAAATGAGTAAATGCTTCTCAATGAAATCATTGAAATGCCTCCAACAATTTACCAAAAGAGCTATATGAGATAAGGGCCTATTTAGATGTATGTAGATTAAAATATATATTTAAATAATAATGATAATTAGTTTTATTTTTTAGTATATATATATATATATATATATATATATATATATATATATATATATATAGGGACTGTGAATGTATTTATGGAGCTGAAATTCATATTAATTTTTAATTAAATTAAACAAAATAGTAAAGTTAAGAACTTTTCTTTTTTTTTTTATTATTATTTTTTTAATTTTCTAACTTCACACAACCAAATGAAGTGGGTGGTTGCATACACTGTGGAAATCTAAAAAAACTCCAAACAAAATAACAATTTGAAGAAGTGATATTAAATTCCATGTAAAGGAAATATGCTATGCAGTGAAGAAGGGAATCTGGTCAAAATTTTCTATTTGAGATTTAGGTTTTGTTTGGGACGGCTTTTTTATTGCTTCTTAAAATAGCTTTCTAGTTTAACAATTAAAATTTTTATACTAGAAAGCTGCTTTAAGAAATAGTAAGAAAGCCGTCCCAAGCGAAGCCCTAGAGTTTTAGCTTTTTAAAACGTGGAGGAAACTTGAAAATGAAAGAGTAGTGTGTTTACTTCAAGTCTTGAAAGTTTCAAAATTTCTTAGTGAATAGGTCAAAAAGGTATCTAGAATCAAATTAGGTCATACTCGAGCTAACCTTGGCCAAGAGCCCTTATAGGCTTTTTTAGATAATTTTAATGAGGAAGTAGGTGGATAATTGATATAAGAGTGAGAGAATAAGTGTAGAAGAGTTCTACAGTAATGAAAGATAGGGTTTAAGGAGATTGAGTACTTGCCACTCACCAAAATAACAAGTTTGAGGAATCGCCAAATTCTTTCAGGGATGAGGTTAGCCACCAAACCCCCCCTCTTCACTCTTCATGTCAACAACACAAAACTAGCCTTTAATTCTTCATTTCAACAAGTATAATGAGTTTACAAGTAGCAATATGAATTGCATAAAGAGAGGAAAAAGGAGAGAGAGGGTCAGCCACACTAATAAGTATGAGAGAGAATGCAGTAGCTATCATAATAATTATCCCTTCCTTCTTGCTTTGGGTGGCCAACCTTGCTTGGGCCAATTACTTATCTGAATTATTATACTCAACTAAATATTTGTACATTGATAAAAAAAACTCATATTTCTTGAAATTCACATTTTAAAATTATAATCGCAACAACAAATTTGCAATAACAAGTACATAATCTTTTATAACAATTATCACATATCTAAAAATAGAAATTCTACTTAGCTTCGTTAGGATTGTTTCTTACTGCTTCTTAAAGTAAATTTTTAATATAAAAAGTAAAATCTATATACTAAAAAACTTTTTTAAGAAGCAATAAAAAAGCTCTCCCAAACGAAACCTTAATTATATCTTTCATTTTGCTCTCTGTTATTGGTCATTCAATTCTCTCGATTTTTTTTTCTTGCTTTAAGCTTTAGTTGTTGGTTCACTTCTTGTACTACATCAATATATATATATGGAATGGTTATATTTGATAAAAAATAAATATGAGGTGTTTGAAATATTTTGATATTTTCACCGTATCATAAAGACTGAATTTTTGGCCCAACTTCATATTCTTTACTCCTACAATGGGAAGGAATATTTTGTAGCACAAGGTCTGAACCAGGAGACTACATGTCCTCAACATCACAACAAAACTGAACTACATAATGAAAAAAAATTAAGATACCCTATAAACAACTCTAGAACTCTTTAACCATAGCATATGCACCTCAGTTTTATGTATTATTGGATGGATGCAGTCCATCATAATGCTCCAGCCATGAATATTTGGGGTACTCAGATGTCAACCTCCATAAGAACCACCGAAACAAAACTTGATCCATGCTATGTTGTGTATAAGAATGGCTATAGATGTAACCATACAATTATACGACATTCATATGCCATGATAGATGTTACATTTAGACTTCGTTTGGAGCGGCTTTCTTACTGCTCTTAAGCAGTCTTTTTAATTTTTTACTAGAAAGCTGCTTTAAGAAGCAGAAAGAAAGCCGACCCAAACGAAACCTTAGTACTAAAAAAGCTGCTTTAAGAAGCAGTAAGTGCCAACTTCAAACGAAGCAGTAAAGAATCAAATAACTTCTTCCTTGAATAAGAAGGTAACTCTGGTCTTTAATATTAGCAGTTATGTAAAGAGCTGATGTGGGAAAGCAGGTCTAGCATTGTGGGCATAGGTTAATAAGAAGATCAAACCAAAATTGTAGCCGTTGTAATTTGAATCTAGCTACAATGTACTATAGTTGTTGTAATTGGTGAGATCCAACCAGAACAGTCACTGTAGCCAAAACACCAAAATTGTTGACAAAAGAACTAAAATTGAAAACTTGGGAATCCCAATATAAAAAGCATCACATCCCTTATATAATACACATTACGATCAATCTCTTGAGAATATACATGAGATACATCACTGCTCACTCTTATCTCCCGCTAATGCTACAGGCTGCTCATCTTTGTCTAAATTTCCCTATAGATACATCAAAAGAAAACCACTCTATCGAAAGTCTCCAGATCATGAAGTAAAGATGTCAAAGTATCCAATAGCCCACCATGGTTAGATTCAAAGATTATCACGCCTTTCAAACTCCTGCACACAGCATTACCCCTAGTCATGTCTAAGCACATTGCCAAGAAGCATTGAACATCGCCAAATGGACTCAAGCAATAACAAAAGAAATAAACACAGTACAAAGCAGATGACGAGCACTATATTATACAACGTTATATTCTGTCAATTTTGTATATCATAATGTGGATGGAGGAGTCACAACCGAATATGTTCATCCAAAGCTCTCATCTTCTTCAAATCATTATGTCAGCTAAGGTCTTGTTTGGTACGGCTTTCCTACTGCTTCTTAAAGCAGCTTTTTAGTATAAAATTTTTTAAATTTTGTACTAAAAAGCTGCTTTAAGAAGCAGTAAGAAAGTCATCTCAAACGAAGCCTAAGTCTCTAACTATTTTCATTAAAGATTTCAAATTCTGTGTAGCAAATCTTAAATTTTTTTGAGATAGTCAACCTATGCCAAATTTATCCATAATTAGGTCAAGTTCTAACGTAACAGTTTCATGTGACACCTTAGCAAATCCATCACATTGATATGTTTAAGTTGTGACACTTTACTTGAAGGTAACATCCTAAATAATGCTTGGCCACCCTAACTACAATTAGATTAGGTCTTGACACATTGTCTTGATGAAAATAATCTAGTAAAAAAAAAGCATTTTTCGATATATGTCAATCAACATCAATGACTGAGCCTAACATGTCCATTGGTAAACAATGGTTGCTTAGCTCAAAAGATCAACAGATCAATTCAGGTCTATGAGTTAAACCTAATATTGATGAACACTCAAAAACTCGATCATTTTTTTACTTAATCGACTTAAGATCAAAGGCAATGTATAGCTCGAATCGAAGAAGAATTGAGTCGGCTTGAAGTCGGTCAAACTAGCTTAAGATCGTACATGATTGAACACTTTTATATAGCTATTATTTATGAGCTTATACTTGAATTAATGTATATATTCATCCACAATATACGTTTATAAGCGCATCAATACACGCATATATATTAGTCTAATAATTTTCTTAGGAGATGCAAAATTAATCAAAATTGAACTAACTTTTGAATTGAATTAAGAAGCTCAAATCAAACTTAATGAGCCATATAAATCTCAAATTATATATAGATTGAGCTGCCCTATGGCTAAGGCCTCGTTTGGTTCCCTGACTCCTTTTTTTCATTTTTAAACGGAGATATTGGAACAGGTAAGCAGAAATTTTTTTCTTTTCAGATCGACAAAAATACGGAGGTATAGGAAAAGGGTATTTTAAAAAGTCGTGTTAACAAATAGTAAAGCAATAACTTTTTCACCGATTCGAACTGGAAACGGAGTAATTAAGCCAAAACAAACGAGGCCTATATCTTGCTCAGTCTTGAATCAGAACAAATGACTTTGAGCCAATCTTCATCGACTAGTGAACAAGTATGGTCAATTAAGAACTAAACACGGATTCTTGTGAATGAAGGATTATGAGTGAGAGAACTGAATTGGCATATACTGCAGCCTTCTGAATTAGGTAACAAAATTGGAACTTGCTCTTCTAAATCATATTCAGATGCCAACTGGTAGAAAGATGCACTATACTCTAAAGATAAATCAGAGGTCAAATAAAGCAGCTAAAAAACATTATTTTCCAAACAAGCATACAAAGAAATAATAAGGATACACTATATTTTGACAAGTGGATGATAATAAGAAATAATAAGAAATTTCTGAAGATGAGATGAGATTGCATTGCATCATTTGATTGATCTTTCAGGCCAGCCAAATAAAATTTGTTATCAGTGCTAAAAACTTTTAAGGATTGATGAAGAACACAAGCAAGCATATTAAAGAGCTTATTTAAACTTCTCATTATAAATAATAAACTTATCAAAGTCCACAATGAGAAACATGGAAAATGGGTTGCCAATCCTGTGGCTAACACCCTCTCTTGATCAAAATTATAGGAGAAAAATGTAAGTTTTAACCATAGAAGAAGACCCTCTTAATATGAAATAATAAAAACTCAAAATGAAATACAGTACCCAGCCATCACCAACAAATCTGATCATGATCGATGGTCCATGGTTGCAAGGAATTCACATAAGACAACTCCTCTTTGCCAAGCGATCAAGCTGTTTGCTATTTCAATTCACAGATCAATAAATGGTATTGATGGCAGGCTTGTCTCTGATCTTTGTTCAGCTGGAGAATTCCATTCCTTCCATGATAAGTTTTTCAGGAAGGATGGAGAGCTTTGAGAATCAGTAGAATCAGATGATTTCTTCTCCAGTTTTGGTTCCTCATCGATCAATATTGCTTGTTCACGGCAGCTGCAGCTACAGAATGCCTTCTCACCTCTGAAAACCACAAATTTATAAATAAAATCAGCAATACAGGGTATAAAAATATCAGGCAAAGATTCAGTCCTCTTTTTGGATAAAGCTAACCTGTACATGTAAATGTCTCTGTTATCTTCTAATGTCTTATTGCAGAAGCAGCAGAAGCTCAGAAAATCAGTGGAGGGCAAAGGAGGCGTATTCTCAGAGCTTTTGATAATCCAATGAGATCCTCCTTCCCTTTCTTTAGAATTCTGAGACTCGATCATGGAGCTCTCCAGGATGCAATCTCCAAAAATATGAGTGGTCTTTGGATTCGGGCCATGGGATATGATGCAAGTGTAATCCTCACTCGTAGAAAGGGAATCCATAAAGCCATGAATTAATTCAACGGATGAAACATCAAAATTGGGTTTTAGGGTTTTATGCTCAGGATCAGATGAGCAAGAATTGATCTTTCCAATCTCCTCAAGTTCCGATTTTGATGTACTAAATTGAGAAGAGGTGATATCTTTGTCTTCTGTTTGTTCATCCCCGAAGGAATCAAAATGATTTTTAGAGTTTGCGGTTTTGATTAACCTCATCTGTGATCCCAGGAGAATGTTCTTGTTCTCATCCCTCAGAGAATCCACCAAGCCGAGGCCAACTCTACTGCAATCCCAGCTTCTTCCAGGTGACTTAGGAGAACGAATCAAAGAGTTTGCTATGTTGAAGAGCTTGTAATCCAAAGGAGAAGTAGGGCTCTTCATTGGATCAGATTCAGCTAAGCTTTTGCCTGTGAAACTCACAAGCAGACCAGGGATACTGAAGAAGGAAGAGCTCTTTGCCTTCTGCTTTATTGAAGCATCATAGGAGAAGCAAGAATTTGAGCTAAAATCTCCCAAGAACTGTATCTTGCTTTCCTCCTGCACAGTTCTGCTCCTCTTTCTCAGCATTTTCTTCTTCCCTAAAAAAAAATTCAGAACTTGATGATATCAGAAAGATCATATCATTCTGAAAAGGAAAAAAAGAAAGGAAAAAGAAAAAAAAAACAGATTCATTTATAAAGTTTAATCGATTCATTGATGTTATAACTTAAAAGCCAGCACTCACTCACAAAAAGGCCGAAAAAGAAAAGATGGATTAGAAAAAGAACAAACTTTGGAGATGTCAAACTGAAAAGAAGGAGAGACTGAACCTGTTTTTCTCACCGAAACACAAGAAAGAAATAATCCAAAATCTACAGAAAAGCAGAAATCACAGGTGTCTTCCCGGTTCATCCAAGGATGGAGAAGGTTAGTTCATGGAAGAATGCCAGTGATAAAAAGGAGGGATTTTGGGCATCAGATAGACCACAGAATAGCAAAGTGAACCCACATGAGAAAAGGAAAGACTAACCTTCCTTTTTTTTTTGTCCTTCTCAGTTGTTCATCTTTACCTTCTTCTATGGATTTTATGAAGAGAGCCAAGCAAAAGTAAAAATAGGTAGACAAACGTATGAATCTTATTCAGTACTAATCTCTCTCACTTTCTTTATATTTATTTTCTCTACTTTGGCTGCATGCATCAAAATCAGAGCAACAGTGTGACTTCTGAAATACTCCTGTTACGAAGGACAAAATTTCTTTGATAATTTTTCATCTTTAGCAATTCATCATTTTTATCATTTCCAATAGGTTTTTTTTTTTTTCTTATTGTCTATGGTGTGTATTGTTATAGCTACTACCGCCTTCCATCTATAATGTCCAAACAACAAAAGATTATTTGAACATTTACACATATGTCAATAAATTTTTATGTTTCTTTATATTCCTAATGCGATTGGAATAATTTTTTTATTATTTTTAAAAATAATTTTTTGTTATAAAATTTTCTAATTTAAAAATTTTTTGTACTAAAAATTAATAAAAAAACTATTTCAAATGAAGCATAAAGCTTCATTTGGGACGACTTTCTTACTGCTTTCTAAAATAACTTTTTGGTGCAAAAATTTCTAACTAAAAAAAAAATTATACTAAAAATTTACTTTAAAAAGCAATAAAAAAGTCATCCCAAACGAAATCTAAATCTTCTTTTTAATCTATATACATCATTTGATCAATCTTTAGGATTAATGCTACCTATAAGTATAGGTTTAGTAGTGATTAGTATAGTTATTATAGGTAGTGTAAAAGTAAATAAATATCAAATTTATTTATGAATGTAAATATCTTAAATTTGTATTTTATAATTGATATATCATCAAAACATTATCTTGATCGGGCACGAATCTCTACACAAAATCAATTGGAAACTTCAAAAATTAAATCGGAAATCATATGAACTCTGATTTCAGCAAACTTACAGTCGAATTGAAGGTCTCGAAAATACGAACCCAACGACACCAAATTCAACCCAATCCGAGCTCAAATAGGTCCAAATCAAAGACCCGAAGTGCGTTTGGAAGGTTCAATCCATAATTTGGATTACCAAACAATTTCCAAACGTGACATGCTAATAGTCGAATTGAGCGACTTAACGAGACAAATCCAACGAGCTCAAGATTGCCAAAATTTGATATCATTAAGACATTCAAATGCCTAGTAAACGGTCCAAAATCAAGAGATTCAACATCGACCGTCCATTCAAACCACTCCAAATTTACCCTTGATCTTTCTCCTATTTACTGGCCATGCTACTCTCAGAAAATTATAAATAGACCTCTCATTTCTCATGTGAGGGGATCTAAGTAAGAAGAGAAGAGAAGGAAGCAAGGAAGCAAGAAGAGAAGGAAGAGAGCTCTCTTTCCACCAGACTCCTCCTCGACCACCGTCGGACATCTACCCGGCAGACGACCGACACTGGAGTTCTGCCCGACAGACAACTGACGACTGACGTCGGATTTCTGCCGACCGTCAATTGAAGCCGGATTTCCTCCCGACCACCAAATGTCGTTGTATTTTCGATCTTTGTTTATAATTGAATTTCAAACTTGGAGTTGATTATTGTAATCAGATCGTTCTCAATTTCAAGGATGAGTCAGCCACTTGTAATCTAAGCAAACACTAGTAGAATCCTTTCAATTAGGCATGGCCCCATGATTTTTCCCCTTTTTAAAGTTTCCACATAAAAAGTCTAGTGTTACATTTTTCTTCTATTTGTGTGCTGACATCCGTATAATGCTGAGATAAAAATTTTCTAACTCTATTGTTGCATATATTCTAGCCCGTAACAGCTTCACATCGTCTGTGGGAAACTCTAATCCTACAATTCTAAGTATTGCTTCAATGGCCAACATGTGAAGCAATCACATCTTGGGAGACTCCCTCTCCAACACCCATCAATTTAGGAATCAGTCTATGAATCATGGACGCCAACTATCTACCTCTTTTTTATCTTGGGGGGAGAAACACTGCTAGAGAATAAACTTCAGAACCTTTCCTAGAAGAACATATCCGAAAGATGGAAAAATCTTAAAACGAGATCCTTCAACTCCTATGAGAGACTCGATAACCGGCGCTAGCACCACAGGAGGAGGTTCTTCTCCCTTAAAATCCATTACTGGCCGAAGGTGCTCAACTCTAACATCTTCACGCAGAGATTCCTCTTCCTCTGCCAAAGAGGCATCTATAATCACATCAAGACAACGAATCTACTAACATAGCAAGTTCTACCCATCCTTCGCATATAGGTCGACAACCTCGCATTCCTCCAGACATCCTTGAGGACTTAGAGACCGCTCGTTGTTGAGCTCTCTCGCAATGCCCTATGTCATGAATTATGACGATTGGTCTGAGAAGAGTTTTCCATTAGAGATGTAAGACAATCTCTTCATCAGTGGGACTTCTAGGAGTCATCACCCCTGATTGAAGCTATTTTTTAACACCCTATTCAGGTAGGATTTAAATTACTGATTCTGACGACGGGACATCCGACCCGTAAAAGCATATCGATTACTATAGAACCATTATGCATATCCAACGAGCCTCAGACACATTCTTCTATTAGGTTTTTTCTGCTACCCTTAAAGAATAAGCTCGAACATGATTATACTCACTTCCAGCCAGAATGATCCCTATATTCGTCAAATTAGTTAAAGTGTTCGTCGAACAATTCATTGTTAATCGAAGAAATGCTAATGATTCTTCTCACCTCTTCGGGATCCGCCAAAATGAAGGAGAATCGTTGAAGAAATATTTTCAATAATTTTTCACCGAGGTTTGGCAAATTCTAAGAGTAGATCCTGAATTTTTGAGAGGAGTCTTTCTTGGAGGCCTCCATCCTGGCCCCTTTTATTTGGCACTCATGCGAGACACTCATATGCCAACCCGATCCATCACGTAGAGGCATAAATCTCTACAGATGAAGTTATAAATGCTCAAAGAAAGTGTTTGAGCAAACAAATAGAATGCTCAAAAGTGCACCTGGGATGGATAATTCATTCTCACAATGAAAGAAATAAGGGAAGAATAGCCTGCCATGACGTGAGTTTCGACAAGAATAAGAGTATACACCACTCAATGCATCTCGAGCCAATATACTGATGGTCATTTAATATCAATAAAATATAAAGTGGCCTAATCCTTTAAAGTCGAATACGAGAAATCAGGATCAATACTATCATTTCCACCATAGTTGTGGGTACACCACTGAAGCTTGTAAATCACTCAAGAATGAAATTGAGAGACTTATCCGACAATGCTACCTTCAATAATTTATTCAAAATTTACCTCCTCGAGAGGAGGCTCATCCCACTAGGGGCAAAATCAACAATAAGAAAGGCAACCATTAAATAATCATCAAATAGTTTGTGAGATTAAAACACATCGTAGGGGGGCCTTATTACCTAATCAAGTCTTATTGTTATAGATGAAAATCCAACACTAAAAAAATCCCATATCGATCATTCCATTACTTTTGATAATTTTGATTTGGAGGGAGTAAAAACCCCTCATCAAGATCAACTCATAATTAATGTGGGGATAGGTGACCCGTGTTATAATGTTAAAATAATTTTGGTGGACAATAGAAGTTCCATGGATATCTTATTTTACTATACTTTTCTCGATATGGGTCTCACCAAAGAAAACCTTTAAACCGTCATAGGATTGCTATATGGATTTGATAATTAACCTATACGAGTAAAAGGGATAATTAGTCTCCCAATTATACTTGGATAAATGCCTCAATAAATTACTCACATAATCTAATTTGTTGTGGTGAAATTAGAGTCAGCTTATAATGCTATCTTTGGAAGACCCCTCCAGTCAATCTTTGGAGTTATTATCTCTATTCTACACCTCAAACTAAAATTTTTCATCCCTACTGGGATCGATATGGTACGAGGAGACCAACAATTGGTGCAATCCTACTATCTTAAGTAGACTCAATCACGCCCATCAGTTACCCTAATCATTAAGGATTTAGATCTTCAAAGCAAAGATATCCCTCAGAAGACTTCTCCCGTGGAAGAATTCACTTATATATCCATATCAGAAGAGAACCCTTAAATGACTATGCAGTTTGGGTCTTTTTGAGTACTTTTCTTGTTTCATTGTGTATCTCTTCTATGTTGAATATGATGTAACTCGGGTATCCCTAGTATTTCCTTCACAAGTATTATCAATAGTTATTGATAACACTGCTTTTCTTGTGTCATGTACTTTCTCCCAAGTTATTATGTAGTCCACATATGTATCCCTTCTATGCTGAGTATGATGTAACTCTAAAATCCCTAAGTCATACTAAGGAGTTGTTGTACTGTCTTACATAATACAGTAATGTAGTGTTCGTTCTATTTTGATATTGTCTCCTTTTTTAAAGAGGATTAGAAATGGCAATTAATGGTGAATCTAATCTTTTTATCCATGATTTGATAAATACATAATCTTTATTATGTCTCAATAACTGGATGATCAATCCCAATCTTTTTATTCATGATTTGATAAATACACAATCTTTATTGTATCTCAA
Organism: Dendrobium chrysotoxum; assembly: GCA_019925795.1. Classification (NCBI taxonomy): domain Eukaryota; kingdom Viridiplantae; phylum Streptophyta; class Magnoliopsida; order Asparagales; family Orchidaceae; genus Dendrobium; species Dendrobium chrysotoxum. The sequence goes on from CM034308.1 coordinate 39,420,738, forward strand.
TCACTGGATGATCAATCCCACTTTTTATCCATGATTTGATAAATATATAATCTTTATTGTGTCTCAATCACTGGATGATCAATCTCAGGGGGATTCGATTCGACCTCTTTCATATAGGTTAACATCATCGAGCAAGCACTCTGATATACAACCTCGAATAGGTCAAACATCCTAGGAGGATGTTAATTAAATCATAAAATCTTTGATTTGAGAAATACACAATTTTTATTGTGTCTCAATCACTGGATGATCAATCCTAGGGGGATTCGAATTTGACCTCTTCTATATAGGTTAACATCATCGAGTAAGTGCTCTAACATACAACCTTGAATAAATTAAATATCTTAGGAGGATGCCTTATATCTCAATTATTGGATTATCAATTCCAAGGGGATTTGATTTGACCTCTTCAATACAGGTTAATGTCATCAAATAAATATTTTGATTAATAACCTCAGATAGGTTAGACATCCAAGGAGAATGTCCATCACATTAGCTCAAGTCAAAAGAGCCCACTAAAATATTTCTCATCGTCCAAATTGAAATAAAATTAAGTAAATTTTATATGCATATGAGAAAGAAAAGAAAAGAACATCAACAACTTCTTAATATATTACTAAACACCATATACAACATATGAATACATCAGCACCAAATACATATAATTATCACTAAAACATATAAAGTGGTGCAACCAATAACAAAATAACACTACAAAATCTTAATATCATCCTCCTCCTCAAGGGCAAAGGCCTTCTGCAACTTATTCTCCACCTCATCAACATCATAATATGAAGAAGAGTCACCAAAAGCCTGGCTAGGTGTCAACCCCTCGATCTCCGCTCTAGTCTTGCGCTGCACCAAACGAACACCTTTTAGAAAACTTTTAATGAAGCCTTCCTCCATACACTCTAGCTCCAAGGCCTTCACCTCCACATCATATATATGGTCGCGAGATTCCTGAATCTGATTATGGACAATCATCTTGAAGGCAACAGACTTCTTGAATTCTTCTGTGATTATGGAAGGTGACTGTTTTGACTTGGACATGGCTTCCTTCTCATACAATAAACTCTGGAGCCTCTTGCTCTCATTTTTAATGGCTGTAATCTTCTTCTCAAAGACCTGTTGATCTTTAACATGCTGGTTGATTACTGCCAGTGCATCCACTAACTCAATATGCAGACGATTCATCTGTTTATTCTGTAAAGAGGATGAAGTTGCCATAGTAGCTAATTCTGCCCTGCACTCTGCTAGCTGCTCCTCCACAGCCTTCATCTCCCTGATCTTGCCATCATATTTTTTTTTATAGTCTCTCTGAAGATACTTGACCTTTACAGATTTCTACCCGACAGTCAATTGAAGCCAGATTTTCGCTCGACCACCAAACGTCGTCGGATTTTCGATCTTCGTTTGTAACTGAATTTCAGACCAGGAGTTGATTATTGTAATATGATCGTCCTCAATTTCAAGGACGAGTCAACCACTTGTAATCTAAGCAAATACTAGTGGAATCCTTTCAGCTAGGCGTGACCCCGTGATTTTTCCCTTTTCTAGGGTTTTCAAGTAAAAATTTTAGTGTTACATTTTTCTTCTGTTTGTGTGCTGGATAACCATGCAATGTTGAGACGAAAATTTTCTAACTCTATCGTCGCGTATATTCTAGCCCGCAACAAAAATAATATTACACATTAAATAGGTTATTTTTATGTAATTTTTTAAAATATAATCATAATTGATATGCCATAAGATAATTCATTTGAGAAAGCATGAATCATGTTGTAATATTTAAATTAAAGTTTTTTGAATATGAATTCAAGATCATACAAATTGCAATTTTAATAAAATTTATAGTCAAAACTTTTAAATGAGGCGATGTCAAAAGTGTTTCTATCTGACTTCAAACGAACACAGACCAAGTACTTGTGCTTAGTTCGAAATTTCATGAAATTAATTGAAGGATCAAACAATCTCAAAATCTCGTATGCTTACGGTCAAAATAAACATCTCGCTGAGATAATATTGAGCAAGGCACTTAAAAGTTGAAATCAACAAGCCCAAGTTTAGTCAATTTTGATTGTGACGCTTAAATGTTGAAAGAATACCTATGATTGAGGAAATGAATATGAGATATCAAATAAAATGTTTTAGAAATTTTGACTAAAATTATAAAAAACCGTCATTACTTCAAAAAAATAATATTAAACAGATCCCCAGTCTTCGCATGAAAGGGATCAAGACTTCGAGTTAAATTTGATGAGATCTTGGAAAAGAATTCCGTAGCCTTATCCACAATCGACGCTAATGACCATCATCAACAATCATCGTCGTCCAACCACCATCGTCTATTGACTATTGTTGCGCGAGTGTTGCGTCCCAATCACCGTTATGGGATTAATATTCTTTAACTATTGTCACCCGACCAGTAATATTCAATTGTCATCACCCTCCAATAAATGTTGTAGTTATAGCCACTTCAATCTCAGGTTCTAACTTTTTAATCCCAACCTCTCTAATTGAAGGGAAGAACAAACTTCTGATTAAATCAAAATCATATTCATAAATCAAAATCGATCAAATTAACTTTTATTAAAATGGCCATTAATTTTCCAGCTCACCAAATAAATAAATAAATAAATAAATCTGTTGTTGCTCCATATATATTACTTTTCCTTTGATTGCTGCAATGTAAAAGTTGACCCAATATTTATTTTTCAATAAAGACATAATTCTTTTGTTTTCACATCCAAAATACCTTTATATGACAAATAAATTAAAATAATAATAATAATAATAAATATCTTTAATATTTTTATTAATTATAATTAGAGCTCAACATCATATATTAATTAATAGAAGACAGCCAAGAATAGATAAATACAATATAAGATAATACAAAGTCCAAATTAGAAATAATAATTAGAAAATATTATAGCTTTTTTTTTCTGATAATCTCATTGAATAATTTTCCAAAGAATTGATTTCATTCAAAATATTTAAAAATAATAATTTCTCATATTTTAAATTTTTAAAAAATTGAAACTATATATATTTTGACTATCTAAGGATGTAAACCAGTCGGTCTGAGCGTTAACGAGCTAACTCATTTATTATGAAAGAAAAATATTTATAATTTAAATAATTATAATAAAATGACAAAAAGAAATATATTAATTAATTAATTTCACTTGATATAAGGAAATGTTATATAATTTTTAAATATTTTTTATAAATTTGTACTTACACTTAAGAAAATCAATATATTTTAAGTGTATGATCTTACAATAATATTTTTTAAACTATCTTGCTAGCTAGCAAATCAATCGAATCGAACCTGACTCAAGCTTGGTTGGTTAGCTCAACTCCCGAGTCATTTATTGAGCCGAGCTCAACCAAGCACTCGAGTTGATTTGACTCACTCACATCTCTAGGGCCACTCGTTCTTCAATTTTTTTTTTCAAATATTTAAATTTATAGAGTATAATAGGTTTAATTTTATTTTTAAAGTAGCTATCATTACTTTTTTTTTAATAATTAGAACATTCAATGATTTTTTTTGTAAGTCTTTATTACATTTATGTTCTTAGTTGTATAGTAATAATTTAATGCTTATAATTAATTACTTTAATTAGTCGAATGTATTCTTTCTTCTTAACAAATAGTACCAAATTAATGGCTTCACTGTTTATCTTTTTGCAGTATCTAAACTAAGATTTTCCAAAGATAAATTATGAATCAAATTATTCTAATTTCTCATTTAGCTTTTCAAAAGCTAATATTCATTACATTTTACTTAAAATTTTAAATTACATATTTGCCCATTTTAAACCAATTCAATTTTATTTTTTAGACAGCTCTAATTATAATTTATTATTATTATTATTTTAAATTTTTTATACTAGTGCTGAATGATTTTTATATAACATTTGATATAATATAGCGATTACTGATTTAAATGTATATATGAAAGAGTAACTATCAAAAATAAAAATAAAAAAATACATTGAAGGCTTTCTTTGGAGTAGCTTTTTAACTGCTTTTTAGTTAAAAAAATTTCATGAATTAGAGATTTTTATATTAAAAAATTATTTTAGAAAATAGTAAGAAAGCTGTATTAAACGAAGCCTAAGGGGCGGCTTTCTTTCTGTTTCGTAAGACAGAGTTCTAGTACAAAAATGCTAATTTTTATACTAAAAAGTTGTTTTAAGAAGCAGAAAGAAAGTCGTCCCAAACGAAGCCTAAGTCTAACCTTAACCATTCATGTAAGCACAATCTTAACAATCCCTTAAAAAATACATTCTTCTAGAGCAATCAATACTTTGGTGGTCACTAAGGGGTTGGCTGATCGTCGCATTTTGAGTGTAGGACTTCCTAATATACATTCTTCCCAAACTTCACTTTCAAGCTCTTTAATAATATCTAAGAGCTCTCTCATAGCTAATTCTCATATGCAGGCTTCATTTGGGATAGCTTCTTACTGCTTTTTAAAGCTGTTTTTATTATAAAATTTTTAAACTATAAATTTTTCTACTAAAAAACTACTTTAAAAGCAATAAAAAAGTTGTCCCAAATAAAACCTCAATCTCACTCAAAAAAAAAAAAAAAACCTTCTTATCAAATATATTGAGGTCATTCAGAGGCCGGAGCTACTCAACCATGGAACTCACACCAATAAATTTCATCCTACTGAACGCAGCTTTAATATAGTACTGCTCTATATGATTCATCAAGCACATGTACAACTACCAATCAATCAAACTTATTTTTTTGGGACGTTTAGGCCAATTAAGGCAAACTCACACACACATCACATACACAAAGACTCGAACTTGAGACTCTTAGTTAGTAGCATAAGCTCTGAACCAACAGGCTAAGGCAAGCTATGTATAATCAAACTTATTTACTTCACAGCAGCCAATGTCAACCGTTTTTTTGCTAAATTAATTTATACTACTTAGGTTTTGTTTGGGACAATTTTTTTACTGCTTCATAAAATAACTTTTTTACTGTTTTCTAAATCGACTTTCTAATACAAAAATTATATTTCAAAAAAAAATTGTACTAAAATGCAAAAGTTGCCCCAAACAAAACGTTAATGTAGTTATTTTATCAATAGCAAATATTAACCCTAATTATAAATATAGGGTTAGAGCTCATTATACTTAATAAAATGTAAATGACACATTAGTCTTTTACTTTCTATGTGAAATTCATAAAAAATTATCTTTCTCTTTAGATTCAAACTGTATTTAATAATATGAATATTTTATCATTTACATTTTCATTCCCCCCACGAAATAGATTTCTTTGAAATGATTGAAAAAGATATAAATTTTTTATTTCAGTTCATGCTCCTATTTTATAAGGATAATTATAATTAATTAATTAGCTTAATTTGTCATCTTCAATCATTTGAAAGATATCCATAAATGTGATGTTGAGAACATAGAAGAAATCCCGGAGCTGATAGACATGATTTGATCTGGGCCGTTGATCAGATATGGACGAAATGGACGACCAGAATGGGAGGGATCATGGTGGGCCACCGGATGGGCCCAGCGGGGTAAGACCTCGGCACTTACAGTAATCGCAGAAAAGAACAAGCATACACGTGGGTCCCACTAACTTGATGGTTTACTGAACCGGTTCATCCCGGTCTAAGCGAACCTAAAAAACATAGAAATTAAAAATTAGTGATATTAAATTAAGTTAAATGTTGTAGAGATGAAGATGTTCACGAGAATGAGTGGCTTTACATTTAGAGATAGAATACTAAACAAGTGAAGGTTGTAGCAGCTCCAATGGTAGATAAGATTACAAAGAGTCAGCTTTGATGTTTTAGTCACTTAAAACGTCGACGTCCAATGACTCTATTAGGAGTAGATGTATTAGATTCGGCCTATGTTAAGAAAGGAATAAGCTCAAAAAAGACTTTGTTAGAAAGTATCAAAAAATAACTTTTTTTATTAGATTTAAAAGAGAATTTGGCTCTTAATAGAACACAATGAAGAAAAAATGATTCATATAATCGACCCCACACAGTAGGATAAAGACTTGTTATTTAAGAAATTACATGCACAAAATTTTTTATTGAAGAAGTTATATATATATATATGTATATACATTATAATTTATTATTTTTCATTATCCCCTGGGCTTCCTCAAATCGCCTTCCATTTGTCACCAGCAACTGGCCACAAATGTCATTCGGAGTTGTCACCTGTCATCAGCCACCATCATCTCCCCTCCCTCCTCACCATCATCCATGGCAGAGTGCCACTAGTCACCACCATTGATGAACTTTACACTACATTCATTTTACTTCAAGTTGAGCAAAAAAAAATCCATGAAAAAAATCAGTGATTGTGGCCAACTAGAGGGTGGCGGCAAGCCGTTGGTGGTGGTCAAGCAAAAGAGCAAGCGGTGTAAAGCATTGTCAATCAAAATGGGCGAGAATGTTTTAACTAAAAAATGAACTAGAATGGAAGACACTGCATTATATTAGGTTACCTTGGATTTGATTTTCATCCAACCAAACACTAAAAAGTAAAAATGTAATGCATTTGGAATACTTTGTATTCACTTTTCTTCCAACCAAACAACCCCATAGTTTATCAACAATGAGCCTGTGTTCACTCCCAAATCCTCATATTAGAATTTGCTGAACTATCCTCTCCTTCATTACATCAAGAAGAAGAAGAGCCATATCTCATTCACAAGAAATGGAGAAACCCTACATCACTTCTACTCAAAAGCAAGAAGCCAGCTACTCTTAACATAACTCACGAAGTAATCAATCTCTTACCAGAGTGATTTTGAGAACCATTATCTTATCTCAAGAATAATCAAGTATGGGTCTCAAAATCAAGTATGCAAATATGAGAATCATAAAGTGTTGAAGTAAAATAATTACCTTTGTTAGAAACTCAAAATTTCTTTCATTAGAAACTCTCTCTATGGTTCTTTCAAGGGGTAGAGAGTTTTTTTGTTGTTATTTTCATTTAGGAGTTTTATAACTCTATTTATATCAATAAGTTTTGATACAGAACTTTGAACATTGGGTGTTTATATAGAATAAAAAATTTATTACTAATCCATTATATTGTATAATTCAAATCATGTGATACGATCAATTCACATAATATGATTAATTTTAATTTTAAATAATCTGAATTAACACTCAATATATTTTTATATTAAGATAGATCACACATTCTGATATATATTATTTGGTATGATCTTAGGATCAAATTTTATTAATTACAGTTGTTGTGTCCTAGAACATTTGTTGTGGTAGAGAGATATAAAATTTAACGTATTAACTTTGTACGAAGATCCAGCACACAAATAGATAAAAGATAAGGGTGTAGCATTCATAAGAGATGCAAGAGTTTTATGTGAAAACCCCTAAAAAGGGAGAAAACCCATGGGGCCTTCCTTTTGGGGAAGGCATTGGCTCGATGTAGTAAATATACATCATATAGAGTGCATTATATGGTGGGAGTTGGAAGAATCAGTATTGACATGTTTGTTTGGTCGGCAGGATCATAGTCGGCAAAAGATGTAGGCCGGAAGGACTGTAGTCGATGGGCGACAGAGCTCATAAAGACCATAATCAGGTGATGGAGGTCATAATGACCATAGTCAACGGGTGATGAAGGTCGAAAATATTGTAGTCAAGTAATGGTGGTCGGAAGGATCATAGTCTGGAGAAGTTGGTTGGAAAAATCGTAGTCGACGGGTGATGGAGGTTTGAATTAAAGATCGTAGTCAGGCGACGGTGGTTGGAAGGACTGTAGTCGACAGGAGACGGAGGTTAGAAATATCGTAGTCAGGTGATGGTGGTAGAAGAGACCGTAGTCGGTAGGCAATGGAGGTCAAAAAAATTGTAATCAGGTGACGGTGGTAAGAAGGACTGTAGCCTGGCGTCATCGGTTGAGGAGACCGTAGTCTGGAGATGTTGGTCGGAGAGATCAAAATCGGCTGGTGACTAAGGTCGGAAAGACCATAGTCATGTGATGGTGGTCGAAGAGACTATAGTTGATGAGTAATGGAGGTCGAAAAGACCATAATCAGGTGACGGTGGTCAGAAGGACTGTAGTCTGACGACGGTCAGTGGCCTGGAAAAAGTCTGGTGATGGCCGGTGGCCAGGTAATAGTCCGATGATGGTGGATGGCTGGGCAGAAGTCTGGCTATGGCGGGTTGCCGAGCAGAAGTCCGGCGACCACTAGTGGTCGAGCAGAAGTTTGATGATGGCTTGTGGTTGAGCAGAAGGGTGGTCGGGCAGTGCAAGCTTGAGAAAGCAAGAGAAAACCTTCATTTTTCATCTCTTCCTATTCCCCTACATGTGAAGAATGAGAGGCTATTTATAGTTTTTTTGGGAATGATTCGATCACTAAATATGGAGAAGATCAAGGGCAAATTGGGAGTGTTTCCAATGGACGGCCGATATCAACTCCCTTAATCTTGGACACTTTATCAAGCATTTGAGTGTCAAAGTGATGTCAGAATTTGGCGATGTTAGACTCGTTGGATTCATCTCATCGAGCCGCTCGATATGACTATAAACATGTCATATTTGAAGTTTGAACATCATTTTGTTACCCAATTTATGCTTTTAACCTTCAAAATATGCTTCAGGCCCTTGATTTGGACCCGTTGTAGCTCAAATTGGATCGAATTTGGTGTCATTGGGTTTGTCTTTTCGAGAGGCTCAGTTCAACTTTTGATCGTACAGTATAATCAAAATCATATAATAAAATTAATTCTCATGCTCCAAATTTTGCCAAATATTTGATTTAATTAATATTCAATTGTAATTGTGTATGCATGATCAGTTATCCTATCATCCTCAACATCTAAAACTATAATAAATAAACTATTTTTTTATCTAGATGCTTTAATCTTGATTTTACTTGGACTAGTTTGATATTTTGTTGGGAATAGAAGCAGAAGAAATATATTGTTAAGGGCATCTCCAACAGAACTACAAACGTCGTTTGCAACTACCATGAGCCTCCACCCGAAGGCAAAAAAATATATTTTTGCGACTGTGAACAGTGTGATGCCAATATTGGCATCACACTATTCACAGAAATCATTTTTTTTACGAAAATGAAGATGAGAAAGAATCTATATGAAATATTCTTTTTTAGTGTTAGAAATAGAGTTTGTTTAGAAATGAATTACTGTTTAATATGACTATTGTTGACCTTAAATTCTCCCTTCCCCTGGACTTAGTGGATCAAACCCAACCCATTGGGCCCAGAGCCTTGCCCTTGGTCAACCTGGTTGACCCATTAAGCCCTATTGAGTCTAAATCAAACCCAAACCCATTCCAACTAATCTTAGGTTCCACCCCATTACCCCTTTGACCCAACTGACTAAGTTGACCAAGTCAAGCCTTGACTTGGTCAACCCAAGTCTTATTGGGTCAAACTTGACTCATTTAATTCAAATTAAACTCATTTATTGCATTTAAATCATTCCAAATGATCCCTTGATTCAAACCACGGTCAATTGAGATCATTTTCCCTCCTAATTAGCTCTAGGATAGATCTAGGCCGTTGATCATGAGTCTAAGCCTTTAAATTGGGATTTTGGGGTTCCAAATAGGAGACTTTTGCAATCTCTCCCTCTCCAAACATCTTCAGCCCCTGAGATTTGGTGAGAGAGCTCCCACGACTCCTTCCACCTTCCTCAAGTCAAATCCACAGGTCAAAGCTCGTCGGCGGCAAGATCTCTAGCGAACCGAGGGCTATACCTTTCTAAGGCTGATTCCCGACGATCCATAGCTCATTTGGATGAGGTTTCAACTAAGGAATTGTACGAGGATCACAAGCTCAACCGTACCAAGACCCCGAAGATCCAACAGTGAAAACTCTTAACCTAGGTCAATACACTTATGGTTAATTAGCTCTTTGTAAAGAACATTTTAGATCGCGAAAATATATCCCCATGAATGCTCTTCATTCATAGAACCTAGGTTTAAAGTTTCATCACATTTGGTTCAGCCGATCGAGCGAACAAGCCCAAAAACCCTATCTAGGGATTGGTTTATATAACGCATATGTTACATACAATCTGAGCCATTGATCTTACGATCAATGGTTTGAATCTCGCCCTTCCACGTCATTCGTTCGACCGCGGATCCGATCCCACGGTCATCTTCTTCGTCCAGTGCGATCAGGACTATTCATCCAGCACTGCGGAGGAAAAGACAATGGAGGAGCTCTGCCTATGTGGATTAGTGGAGGCCACGGTTGCAGCAATCATTACCATTGCCGCAGTCATCGCGGCAATGAATGCCCGCTGCGGCAATGATTCCCCACTGCGGCAATCATTGCCCGAGACCGCAGAGCTAATCTTGCTCTGCCACGTGGCTGACCGCCGCTGCCGTCGCGGTCGCCGCCAGATTTAATTAAAATAACCATTTTAATTATTTTAAAACCTATTTTAAATCAGAATTATTCAAAAAATTATTTACAAATAAAAAAATACATGTTATATATCAAAATTTTCAAAAAAATGTCTACTTTTATTTTAAAATAATATTTATTTTAAAATATTAATAATTTTTATAATAATAATAATTATTATTATTATTTAAATTATTTTATGATATTATTATTATTATTTAAATTATTTTATTATATTGTTATTATTATTATTATTATTTAAATCATTATATTATTATTATTATTATTATTATTATTATTATTATTATTATTAATTATTAGTTTTTTTATTTTTACCACTATTATTATTATTATTATTTAAATTATTATTATTATTATCTTATTATTATTTTTATTATTATTATTATTATTATTTATAATATCCTCATTTTAAAAAAATCAGAGATTATTCAATTTAAAAAAAATATTATGTTTAATATTATTATTTTAAGTTATTTTGTTTAATTAGTTTATCAATTAAATATTTAAATTACTAATTAATAATTAATTAATTTAAAATTCAATTTTTTTTTCAAAATTCATAAAACTTACTTTTTATTAAATTATTTTAAAATTCTAGAAACTTTAATATTCATTTTAATTTGATTTAATGATTATTTTTAATTACTAATTATTTTAAATTATTTTAAAATACTTTCAAAATTCATAATTAATTCATTTTAAATCCAAAAATTTTGTGTAATACCTCACATTTTTCAGAAAATTATATACTTTAATTTAAAATTATTTTCAGATGTTAAAAATTAATTTTTATTAATTTCTTCTCTATTATTTAGTTATTTGAGTATCTAATTACTATTTAAATAATTAGTATTTGCATATTTTGAAACTAAAAATTATTTTTTTAAAACTCCCTCACTCCCTTAGGTGGTCAGTGGATCTCTCATGAAATATTTTAAAATATATTATTTTAAAACTTAAATATAATTATATATTTAATCTATATATGTATTTTAATGATTTTAAAATTACCTTTATTATTAAATCTTCTTGATTTTGGGAGATCCACTCTTTAAAATTTTAAACATAGGTTTTGCATGTGAATAACATTCTTGGGGGAAGGTTTAGTGGATGATTGGGCTCGGATCGTCCATTAATCACATCGTTAATCGAGCTTAGTTGTTGCTTAATTATTTTTTGCATGTGTAGGTTGCACAAGCACTTAGTCTAGGCTCTCCTAGCTCTAAGGACATGGTGTGTTATGTTTCTTATACATCTCCCTTTATGTTACCCCAAGGGTTAGATATTAACACTTGATTTAAACTTATTTAATGTAGCGACATCTTAAGGACAATAATTAAGAACCCGTCTAGCAGACTTAGAGAAATTCTAGGAGTTAGGGTTTACCTCTGATTGACTTGAAACTTGAACTATTTGAATTTAGCGACATCTTAAACCCCCTGAAATTTTCTAGAAATTTTTAGGACTTCTTAAACCCCTTAATTAATAAACCCTACTCTACCCTTTAATTAAGCCCCGATAACTTCAAAAAATTCTAATAAATTCAAATTAAATCTAAAAATTACCCTTAATATATAAAACTCTTCATAATTTAGTCCTTAATCTTAGAAAATTAAAATCCCCTTAATTGGACTTTAATTTGAACATTAATTTAATTTTAATTAAAAATCACCCTTTTAATTAAGTTAAATAATTAAAAATTATTAAAAAATCTAAATTTTCCCCAAACACTTGGGAAACCCTTCCTTGGGTCATTCCTGACCTTTGGGGATGATTCCAAGAGGTTTGGAGATGATTTTGATCAAAACCCCTAAAACATCGCTTAATTAAATAAAGGGAAATTTACATACATACCATTTTCTTTCATGCTATTTATATATCTAACACCCAAAACTTTAATATTACATTTCTATTACTCATTAAAAATTTAAATATCAAATATATCACTCCTATATTTTATTATCACCACTCATACCACTCTACAAACTTTAATATTTTTGCTCTATGGATGATAGTCATGTAACATTAACATTTTAGGTGTTAGATATGTAAATAGCATGAAATAATGTGGTATGTATGTAAAGATCCCTTAAATAATTTTAATAATTCATTAACTACCCAAATTTTAGAAATTTATAACTAATTATAGAAAATTTCAAATCGAGTAAACTCAAAGGTATTCAACTCCAATTAAAATCTAATATTTATTAAAAATAAGAGCATTCCAGAAGTCAACTTAAATCAAAAAGTCAACAATTCAGTCAAACTTAAGTAAAAAATGAGGTCAAAATTTCAGAAATTCATAACTTAATGTAAAAAAAATTCAAATTAAGCATACTTACAATCTAACTGATTAGATGAAGGTCTATTATTTTATAAAAAATGCTAACTATTCATGAATCACACTTAATTAAAAAGTTAACTTTTGGCCCCTTTAACTTAGCGGATAGGTTGACCCTGAACCTTCTAAAACTCATTAACTCAACCTAAACTTCAGATAACATCACTCTAAGCTTTAAGTTAACCTCTTAACCTGATAATAAATCATTTAATACACCTTCTCCTTTAATTTCTAACCAACTAAATCAACTTAATCAACCTTAATTACTACTGGGTAATCCAGGCCTACAAGGCTATTAACTTAGCCCCAATGAATGTGAAATAAATTTTATGGCCTCGGTGAAAAATAGAGGTAGTAATCACCTAACCACTAAAATATATATAATTCAAGCTTTAATATATTAATATTTAAACTCAAACTTAAAACTGCTCCTTCAAACCTTTAACAAACTTGAATACTATATAACTTCAAATAATTACCCAGCTTAAGATCTACCCCAGCTACACAGCCTCATACATACACTTTAGAAGGTTTGCTGGGACAACCAACTCTAGAGCTAGGCAAGGCCAGTATTTATTTTTCTGTTATGTGCCAAGTTTTTTAAGTTTTCACTGCATACTGCGATTGAAAATTGTTTGATGCGTTTATTTACTTTTACTGCATTCTGTGACTTGATGTGATGGGAGATAAACTACATATAGGTTCGAATCAATTTTTGATACTAATAATATCTTTTGCAGGTGGTCAGCTCATGCAGCACTAATAAAGGGGGGGCTAAATTTTATAAATAAGTGTTATATAATTACTTACTATAGGTGCTCCAGCTGCTTAGCCCCCAAAAATAAATAAGAGCTAAAATAAATCATAAATATAACTGCTATAAGTGCTCCAACTGCTTAGCCCTCAAATAAATAAAGAGCATGGTCAAGTGTGGCTGGCATGAGAATTTTATTTTCATATATAATTACTTGGGTTATTTTATATTAACTGCTTAGGATAACCATGTAGGAGAGTCTAGATTTTTGTTTAATAATGTAATTTGATGTGATGTGTATCGAGTTTTAAAAGTCTTCAAAAGTGGGGCATTTCAAACACTAAGTATCCAAAGAGAAAAAGAAAGGCCCTTCACAGGAATTTTCTTATTCATTTGGGTACCCTTCTGGAGGGCAAACCTTATAAAGACCTAAGGGAGCCGATCCGAAGGAAGACAATCAATATGAAGACATTGAAGACGAGGACTTGAAGACAAAATGCCTCTCTTTTAAGACTTACGTCTGTACTAGGATTAAAAATATGGGTTCTTATCAGTGGTGCCGGGCCCTATTAATTTATGTAATTCTGGATTGTAATATTAAAAGGCACTTACCTATGGACATTATTTTATTTGTTTGATTTAATTATGTTATGAATGGTTTGATGATGATTGTGATATATGTTGCCTGCTTTTCATAGTTTCTTTGGCGTTTGTGTACCGCTTTTGTTTTAGCTTGGATTCGATCAAAGGCTCGTGAGGGTACCCCAAAAATTCTTCTACTTAAATTAAAAATAAAAATTTTAAGATAATATAGAAACTCTAATGCTCTTAAGAAGTAAGCCCGGGATCGCCGGGAGTTTGCATAAGCATACTTGTTATATTATTCTTTCCGTTTGTTAGGTCACTCCCTGCCTGCGGGTTCTGGAAAACCACCTGGCTTATGAGGGTGTAGATCTGTCAAGGGAAGCCTATGCACTCTAGGATAAAACCTATTTTAAGCCTTTTTTAAAACTGCTTCATATACATTTCAAGCATTTAATTGAGTCGATCAGCATATATTACATTAGAAATCAATTTAAAGAATCTAAAACTTTAATTACATTTACTTTAGCATTTTTACCCTACATAAGTACGAGTCCACTTAAGAACTTCTCTAGATGTTGGCCTTAAATTCTTAAAAAAAACTTTAAACCTCTATACCATTCTTTCATATAAATGACTGGACTCATGGTTTTAAATCGACTAGGTGGTTAGCTGGCTCCCTAATCTAGGTCGGGTAAGTCCAAGTTCTGCATTGCATTAGCTAGGACACGAGTATTAATATTGTGTGTAGAACACTAAACCCACTTTAAATTTAGGGTTCAAGGCTACTACTATCGGTGTCCTGTAGTACGCCTCATCGGTGGGTAGGTCTTCTTTCTTTCGGGGGCTATAAACCCTGCCTATCTGTATCACACGGATGATACCACCTCCATCCTTCTCTCTTGCATGCTCTGAGTGTATTGTTTACTTCTTTTTCCTAGTTTCTTCTCACTATCTTAGTCCCTCCAAATGCTATTATGAGCCGTATGTGTTGACTAAGCCCAGTTGAGCCCTTTCCTACCCTTTGAGTAGGACTTCCTAGTCTCCTCCCTATGTGCCAATCACACTTGAAAGTATAATATAGGATCCTTAATCGAGAGTGTTCTCAGGCCCCGGCTCGAATTCCACCATCAAATAAACCCCACTCGAGCTGATGTATTGGTTAAGAAAAACCCTGTGACTTTGATCAGGTCTTGCATATTAACCATCAAGGTGCGTAGGCGAGAGAGCTACTATCCTCAATGGTTGATCGTATGTATGATCTAATGTGCCCTTGTTGACCCT